>JBCEWC010010062.1:0-18061 GCA_038996855.1 Solanum aculeatissimum | reverse complement strand
AATTAGGTGGCGACTCCTTAATTAATTAGGTAGGACTTTCCAATACGTTGTACACTATTTGACCTCGGTTAAAATGGAGTGCAACATATGCCCTTTTGAAACAAACTATTTATATTTATATATCGCTTTACATTTTATGTCCCCCTATTATTAAAATTCATGTGCTGACGTCAACACTCACCTTGTATGATATAGCAATAGGATATATATATACCGACAGAGTATCACAGAGGATTAAGCTCAGTAATGGTATCAATATACCGATAGAGTATCACAAAGAATATATTTTCTACTAATTTAGAATGTAATAAATAAGTTTGTAACTTTAATATTTTTCTCTTAATTATTATATTTATTAAAAAAAATCTCAAAATTATATGATACCGATAAAGTATCAATATACTGATGGAGTATCACAACAAATATATTTTCTACTAATTTAGAGTTTAATAATTTTTTTTATTTGTTTCTTATTTATTTCTTAAAAAATATGATCTTATATGATACCAATTGAGTACTAATATATAACTAGAGTATCACAGAGGATTAATCACATTCTATATGATACCGATAGAATGAAATTTTCAGTGTTATGAACAACTCTATGAAATTATATAAGGTCAAACTAATGAAGGATTTAATACTACTATAAAAGATAAAGAAATTAAAACATGTGAAATAGAATTTGAGAGAGGATTTCAATTTTAAAAAAATACCTTTGACTAGCTCTCAACTTTCCATCTTGCAACTTGTAAGTATCATAATGTGAAACTATATACAAAAGAAATATTCTTCTCGATCGATCAACGATTCTTTTCGTGCACTGATCGTGGATAAAACACTCAAGAAGAAGAAAAGAAAGAGATGAAATGAAATGAAGATAGTTAGCTACAAAATGACTGACATAAGTTTCTTTTTAGGAGAAAAATAGAATTTATCATGAAATTTTTTTTTTGTAAAAAAAAATTGTGTTTCCTCGCCTCTCCTTTTCTTGCTGAGAGAAAATAAAAAGAAAAACACACACAACGACAAATAAGTAATTGAAAATAGCAAACAAAAACTCGTGTTACACGCAACTCTAATACGTTTCATTTGAAAAAATTAGCATCGATTTCTGAATACGCAAATAAACTGATACATGTATAAATTTGTTGATATTTGAATTATACAAACAAATACAGTTATGCATACCGCCAAAGTAAGTTTAAGGTGTTCTTTGTTAGAGAAATGAATTTTGGACCTAATTCAACTTTAAAAGTTAGCTCATGAAGGTGAGGATTGTTCAAGACCATATAAGGAGATTAAATTTTCACCCCATAAATGATGTGGACTCCAACACCCCTCCTACTGCCTATTCGTACGTCCAGAACTGAACATCTAGAGAATGAACAATATAAAATCAGGGAGATCCAACATCGAAAAATAATGAATTGAGATAAAAGAAACTACAAAATCAGCCCAAAAAAAACACTCAAATAGAGCTTAAACTTGATTGGATTAGTGAGTCCACATAAAATTAAACACTTGATTTGTCAAAAGTGAAATCTATGATAAAGATCATTTGATTTAATTGGTGAATTTCAAATTTTATGAATAACTCTATGAAACTATATAAGATCAAACTAATGAAGGATTTAATACTACTATAAAAGGTAACCAAATAAAAATAGGTGAAATAGAATTTAGTAAATAATTTCAATTTTTCTAAAAAAAAAATACCTTTTACTAGCTCTCAACTTTCCATTTTGCAACTTGCAAGTATCATCGTGGGAAACTTTTTACAAAAGAAGTATTTTTCACAATCGATCAAAAATCCGTTCTGTGCACTGATCATGGACAAAACACCTCGAAGAAGAAGATAAGGAAGAGATAATACGAAGATGGTTAACTGCAAAGTGACTGATATACATAAATTTCTTTTTAGGAGAAAAAAGAAATTTATATATCACGAAGATTTTTTTTTTCGTTTCCTCTCCTCTCCTATTCTTTATGAGAGAATATAAAAGAAAAAATATGTGCGACGACAAACAAGTAATTGAAAGATAGCAAACGATAACTAGTGTTACACGCAACTCTATTACGTTTCATTTGAAAAATTAGTATCATTCTCTAAATACGCAAATATACTGCCACGTGTATAAATTTTAATTACACAAACAAATACGATTATGCATACCATCAAAGTAAGTTTTGAATGTTTTTTGTTAGGGAAATTGATCTTGTGCCTGACTCAACTTCAATGTTAGTTCATGAGCAGAGAATTGTACAAGACCATATAATGAGATTAAACTTTTATCATGTGAATGATATAGACTTCAACCCCCCCCCCCCCTTCCCCCCCACCCTGGCCACTCGGATGTCCAAAATATGATATTTGGAGAATGAACAGTGTAAGACCAATCGAAAAATAATAAATTGAGATGAATCTAACCCTGATACCAAATATATTGAAAACAAAAGCAAAATCAATAGACAAAAATTTGAGAAGAAAGAAATTTTTAATGCTCTATTCAAACTGCTAAAATCAAGAAGACCTAGTTCTTTTCAAAAGATGATACAAGAAAAATAAGTGTGACAAACAAGTAGTTAAAACATAGCAAGAACTAAATGTCTCGTGAAAGGTCAACATATTTTATTTGAAAAGACTAAGATTGATATCTAAATAAACAAATAAATCACCATACATCTAAAATTGTTAATATTCGAATTGTACAAACGAATATAATTTCACCTCCGAAGTAAGTTTATGATAATCTTTTCTAAGAGATGATTAAAAAAAGATGTGCAAAATATAGGTTCTTGAAAGATAACATGTATTAATATCTCACAAAAAAAGTACCATATTATATTTAAAATATTTAATTTCGACAATTATAATTATCCCATTCACTTATTTTTTTATTTGTTTACTATATTAAACATACATGTGCATTTTAACTTGTTCATCTGAAATATCAAGAGACAATTTGTCACTTAATTCCGAATTTATCCTGAAGTATAATCATTTTTCAAAATATTAAAATTATTATATTAAAAGGATAATATAGTAAATATATATTTCATCTCCAACTGTAATTTGAAAATATGCAATGGCTCTCCCCGCCTTTACTGTCACTGCCGCCGACCTCCCGCCGTCGCCGTCACCGCCGCCACTCCCTCAGCTTCATTATAGAAACCCCGCCTCCGCCGCCACCTACCGCAGCAATAGTCTTGACTCTACAGCTTCATGGACCTCGTTGATTGCCAGTCACTGCAAAAACGGCCGTTTACTCGAGGCTGTTTCCGAGTTCACCCGCATGAAAATTTCCGGCGTTGAACCCAACGCTGTCACCTTCGTTACTCTTCTCTCCGGCTGTGCCCATTTCCCTGCTCAAGCTCTGTGTCTTGGCTCTGCTCTTCACGGGTATGTTCGGAAACTCGGGTTGGATACTCGGAATGTGAAAGTGGGTACTGCTGTTATCGATATGTATTCGAAGTTTGGACTTGTGGGTCTTGCTAGATTGAGTTTTGATCATATGGGTGTTAAGAATAAGGTGACTTGGAACACCATGGTTGATGGTTACATGAGAAATGGGGATTTCAAGAATGCGGTTAAGGTGTTCGATGATATTCCTGAGAGAGATGTTATTTCCTGGACGGCTTTGGTTGGTGGATTTGTCAAGAATGGTCTTTATGAAGAAAGTTTAGAGTGGTTTCGAGAAATGCAGTTATCTGGTGTGGAGCCTGATTATGTAACAATGGTCTCGGTGCTTTCGGCTTGTGCTAATTTAGGTACTCTTGGTATAAGCCTATGGTTACACCGGTTTATCCTGCGACGTGAATTTAAGGACAATGTTCGTGTTAATAACTCGTTAATCGACATGTATTGTAGGTGTGGATGCATAGAATTGGCGTGCCAGGTGTTTGATAGAATGAACGAGAGAAGCTTAATTTCGTGGAATTCCATCATTGTTGGCTTAGCAGTCAATGGCCATGCGGTAGATGCTCTACAATATTTTGATTTGATGCAAAATGAAGGTTTTCAACCAGATGCAGTGACCTTTACAGGAGTTCTTACGGCATGTAGCCATGCTGGTTTAGTCGAAAAAGGGTTGAAGTATTTCAAAGCAATGAAAGGAGTTTACAGGATTACTCCTAGGATTGAGCACTACGGATGTGTAGTCGACCTTTACAGCCGTGCTGGAAGAATAGAAGATGCATTAGGCATTATTAAGAATATGCCCATGAAGCCAAATGAAGTTATATTGGGGTCTATATTAGCAGCTTGTCGAAATCTTAGTGATGTAAGATTAGCTGAAAGGCTAATGCATCATATCTACACATTGGATCCGGATGGAGATTCAAATCACGTGCTGCTTTCTAATATATATGCTGCAGTTGGAAGTTGGCGTGGAGCTAGTACTGTGAGGAGGAAAATGAAGGCGCGGGGGATTCAAAAGAGACCGGGAATTAGTTCCATTGAGGTTGATGGTGTCCTTAATGAATTTGTGGCAGGAGATAAATCACATGTACATGCCAAGCAGGTCTATGCAATGCTTGAGCATTTGTCAGGTGAGTTAAAAGTGTCTGGATATGTGGAAGATGATGTAAGTGAATTATATGAATGTGGTTGATTACTTTCATTTCTGTGCAACATACAACACATCATTATAAAGAAGAGTAAGTTCTTGCTTTCGACTTAGCTGATCGAGTTGGCAGTTAAACTATGTTTAATCATTTGAAATGTCATGACGTTAAAAAATATAATCTTTTCTATGTGAACTAAAAAGGATATAGGTCCTATACTTGTGTCTTGGACTAGAAGTTTCTATCTGTTCTTCCTCAACTGATTCAGTAACAGCCTCTCTACCCTTCCTAGACTCCACAACCCCACTTGTAGGACGCCTACGACACTGGGTATTTCTTGTTGTCGTCCCTCAACTGATGTTGTCTCTTCTCACTACCAGAAAATCACTAGTTTGCAAGGGACGTACCATCAGAGTTTGGCTTGTTGGTAAAGGATTTCCCGGTTAGAAATGTTACTGATCGACAAGCCAAATTCAGACGGACTCCATCAGAAATTTCCATGGGAGAGTTCCTTATTAAATTAGGGATTTTTTAGTATTGTCTTTCTTTTTCATCATCTTTTATCAGCTTGAAGAAGCAATATTCTTTGCATCAAAAACAAAAAACTAATGTTCATTCTGGAGATTTCTTGGTACTAATAAAAAGAAGACAACTTTGCATTATATACATGTCAGGGAGACATGAAATCCTAATACTCCAACTTGGTTAGCCTAAGCCCATAGTTACATTTTTGTTTCTTTTTCTTGTTTTCTTCTCAGTTGGGCCAAAAACAACAAAAACTGAAACATCAAACCATATACTACCCTTTACTGAAAACTTAGTCATAGAGCTAAACCAAAATTAATATTGCATGATCATGGAGTCTTAGGTTTCTTAGGACTAGCACCATTGTGATGCAATGGATCAGGACCAGCTGGAACTCCTCTTAGCTCCCAATCAGCAAACTTCTCATTTATCTTCTCTGCATGATTGTAGTATCTCTTTCCAAATGCAACCCACTGGCTTTCCAAAATCTGCATGCACATATTAAACAATTAGTACTTAGTCATGGAAATCAAAGCAATGGTTCACTCATCCCCTTGTCCATAGGATCATTTTGGCGTTCAACCGAAACGACTTTTGCTAAATAGCCACACCCTTTCTCTCTTTTAACAGCCTCATGGACATACGAAAGAAGGGAACTAATACTTAGTCAAGGAGATCCTCTTGTCTGTAGAGACCCCCTAGTGTACAAACCGAAACGATTCCCCCTGGATAGTCACCACCTTTCTCTCTTTTTACAGCCTTGTGAACGGACAAAAAACGAGGGAAATTACAGAACGGGGCAGTGAAGGCTCGTGAAGTAGTCTCATACCATCTTATGTATTAGCTCAAAATACTTATATAGTATGAGAATAAGATGAAAAAGTTGAAAACCTTTCTGTTGAGGAGTCTCACAGGGGCAACTTCCTTTAGTGACATGCATTTTAAGCTGCTGGTAGTGCATCCTACATAAACATTAAAAATATAACAATGATCAAGGCACAACACATTCTTGTACATACACACAAAAAATAATACATACCATGAGATTCTTGAATAACTAAAAAGCAGAACAAGATCAAGATCAAGAGAGTGAAATGCTTTTCAGTGATCAAAGACATTTTTCAAGAAGCAATTGAAAAGGCAAGTTCTTGATCTGAGTGAGTGAAGAAACAAAATGGATCAAGATATTGAGTACATAGGAAGTGAAGTTAGTAAAAGCCAATTTATAGAACAAAAGAAAATGATTAGCCATGCAGCCATTCTTGTATATCATGAGTATTTACTCTTCTATGATATGACAGTGCAGTTCTGAAGTAGCCTACCTGCTGAGGCAATACATAAAGATGAGCTCATCTCAGTAATTATTTGATGCTTTCAATTTTATTTCACTTTGCTCAAAGAAAATACTTGGAGCCTTTGGTTAAAGTAAATTTATCTTGTGTTTAGTTTGAATTAACACTAACAACAACAAGAATAATAATAATATACTCAATGTATTCCCACAGAGTGAGCTATGGGTAGGGTAGAGTGTACGCAAACCTTCTACTTCAAAGTTGGGGTAGAGGGATAGTTTTATCGCAATTCTAAGGTTAAATTTATCTTGTGTGTAGTTTGAGTTAACACTAACAACATACCTAGTGTATTCCCACAGAGTGAGCTATGGGTAGGGTAGAGTGTACGTAGACCTTACTTTAGCTTAGAGTTGAGGTAACGAGATTTTTTTCAATAGACCCTCGATTCAAGACAAAAATAGACTAAAAAAAGATGTAACTGAAGTACAAAAGACAATAGGTAGTAACAAAACAGATAGTAGCGTAACCATAAATAATACTACAATCGAACTGCACGAAACAATAGATATAAACAAAATCGAAGAACAAGAAACTATAAGCATAGCTCTAACCTCAATTTTTTTATATTTAATAGTGTAGAGCAATGATAATTAAGATATTGTGACATAGTGATCATATAATACTAGTACAAATTGGTGGCTGTACATAAGACCCATACAACTCTCAGTTTTAGTTATGCTAATTAGATTCCCACCAAGTACTGTATTAATAGGTATCTTTCACTGTCACCTTTTCAATTTATATGCATTTTAAAATAAATTGTTTTCAAATCAATAATAATATATTATATTGAGGTTTGGGAAGAGAGAAAACGCTCGATTATTTATTATATTGTCTATTTTAATGTTTGATCTTCATGCTCTTTTGTTTATAATTATGTGTTCTTGGCGAGCTGAAGATGTGTCATGTCCTGTCCTGTCTAATTACATCTTTCAATTTTTTCTTGGTCTATCTCTGCTGAGCTCCTTAGACATATCATGACTCTTGCACCTCCTCGTTGGACATCTGTTCTCCTATGATTCGCATGTTTGAAGCATCTCAATTTTGATTCGGAGGCGACTCGTACTTTATCCCACATGTCTTCGTTCTTAATCTTGTTCTTTCTAATATGCCAACACACCATCTAACTTCTAAGCATCCTTACTTAGGTCACCTTTATTTTCTGAACGTGAGAATTTTTGACTCACCAAAGCTCAATTTTATACAACTTAATTGGTCTAACAACTAATCTACTGATAACTATCTTTAAAATTGATCAAATAGTAACACATAAATTAAATAAGTACAAAAATAAGGTACTCCAAACTAAAATCCTACTCTATTATTAGGGTTTCGGAAGAGAGAAAGCACTTGATTATTTATTATAATGTCTATTTTAATTTTTGATCTCCATGCTCTTTCATTTATAGTTACGTGTACTCAACGAGCATAAGACGTGTCATCTCCTGTCTAATCATATTTTTTCAACTTTTCCTTTGGTCTATCTCTAGAGCTCCTCAGACATATCACTACCAACCTCTCCCACCTCTTCGTCAGACATCTGTTTTCCTCTACTTCACCTGTTCAAAACATCTCAATCTGAATTTCCACAATATTTGTCCCGACGAAGGCGATTAATACTCAACCTCATACAATATACAACAACAACATACCCAATGAAATCCCACAAGTGGGGTCTGCGGAGGGTAAAAATATACGCAAACGTTACCACTATCTCATAGAAGTAGAGAGAATGTTTCTAGGGAACCGTCGTCTCAAACAAGGAAAGGAAAGAAAAAACAAGGAAGAACGACTAATAACGAAAATAATGATACAAATATAGAACGGACCTCATACAGTATAATCAGTCTAATAACTACGTCTACGTTCAATCGAACAGTAACACATAAATTAAAACGAAGAAAGTATTAATTTATTTTTTTTACTGTAATAACATGACAGAGTGACGGCTAGTTGTCTCAAAAATAAGTGGTGCAGCTAGTCTATGAAAATATACAGAGTGGAAAAGGACACCTGCGCTGCACAACCCAATAGGAAAATTTGAGGATAAATTTGTGACATTTGAAGTAATAAAATATATTGCTGACAACATCTTTAAATAAAAATGTAATAATTACTTAGGTATGATTATTCTTTACCCCTTCAGTAGTAAATAAAAAGTTAAGACAAGTATTGAAAATACTCTCGAACATTCTGTGGCGGAGCTATCTTATAATTAGTAGGTTCATTTGAATTTTTTTGTAAAAATAATTTTTATTTATATATAATAGATGTTGAATCTTTTTCGATTTAGTTTGTGTGTGTGCATTTTAAAGTTTTGAAATCTCTTAAAGAAAATTGGCTCTGTCACTGTCTGAATTATTGATAGTCTTTAAAAGTATTCCTCTATTTGACTAACTGAGTTTGAAAATATCATCGATCTGTCACATGACATAGCAAGTAGTTAGTCTCAAATTCTTGTAGGAGTATGAGGATTTTAATAAAAAGTCGAGAGCAGTGTGGAAAATACTCGATTTAGGGGTGTATTTCACTTGTGTTGTAAGATCGAGAGTTTATTTAAGTTTAGTTAGTCAAGTGGAGAGAGATTTTGAAAACTATCAATAGTTCAAAAACGAATTTACATCAAATTTAAAGATATTTTCAATAATTCTCTTTTGTTTAAACAAACTAAAAAAAGAAGTAAAGATTGTGATGTCGAAATTATTGTCATCATATAGATTAAAAGTTAAAACAAATAAAGTATTCAAGGAAGTGTAACGGAGGGTTATTTCATTGAACCTCAATATAAATATCAAATAATACGTAATAAAAAAAATAATTATAAGAAAAAAATGGAGAACTATATTAGCATCAAATCAAGATCTAAGTTTGATTGATGACATATATAAGAAATTTTAATTTTGCACATATATTATTACATTTAATATTTTTTCAATTTAAAAAATATTTTAATCTATTTAACTCTGTCATAAATTAAAATAAGATAAATAAATTAAAACGAAATCGTATAACAAATTGGATAGCCATAATTAACCAGCAAGACAGGTTAGATACCTTTAGTTGATGCTTTGGATTGACCTTCTGAAGCACTAGCCAGATATTGGCGGCTCTATTGTCACTTTCAATTCTTTAAACGTGTCATTTAATTCGATATCAATTAACATTTATATTTTTTAATTTTATAAGTATATAAATAAATATTTAAATTTATATAAGATTAATTAGATAGAATATATATTCTACATATATGTGCCTATTCAAGACAAAAAAAAAGGGAGGGAGGGGGGGGGGAGGGGATCCAAATCCATCGCGAAGAATTTAAAATTTATGGACTCAAATAATTATAAATCTTTAGTGAACTTTTTTTTGTTTATATAAATAGAAATTATCGAGTTTCTAGAAACTCGTAATTAAGTTAACCTCTTGCCTTTCTAAGTTAAAATTTGAACTCCAATGGTAAATTATGTATCTGTATGAGTTAGATCGAATTCAATAGAGATTGCTTAAATAACGTATAATTCATTAAAGATGAACAAATATCAAATTAAGAACTCGTTTATTATTACTCAAGATCATTGTTATAAAATTTAAAACTCATAATATTAAAATTCTAACTTCGATTCCAGTACAACACGATCAATTTGGAAGTACAAAGATAAGAGGAACCTAGGATTGTAAGTTGACATACAACTTGCAGTTTCTGTCTTTGTATCGATATGAATTGCGATGCGATAATCCAGACTTTTTTATTCTTAATTAAAAATTTAAAATCCCTAAAAATGAAAAATACGTTATTCGGAGCCACCTCCAAATATGAGTCACGATACTTTGCAATGTACGAATTTAAATTTAATTAAATAAATCTAAGTAATATCCTCTTTTCTGGAAGAATATCCTACTTACATCATTGGAAAGATATGATGTAATTGATTCCAGTAAAAGGTAATTTTGATGATTTTTCAAGCTGGCAAAATACTAATATAGTTATGCAGTAGTGATAGTGGTCAAAATTGATTGATGTAAAAAAAAATTAAAAAAATATATATATATAACAAGAAAATTTAATTAATTTTATCCAGTCCATACTTTATTATAAAAATAGGTAATGTTTTCTAAGGAAATTTTGCATCTACTTACTTAAATATATCTTAATTATGCTCTATAGTTATAACAACGTTTGTATAATTCACGCAATATTTGTATACATTTATATAATTCGCTATACAATTCACAGTTTTTATATAGCGTTTGTATATGTCGCTATATAATTCGTACATAGTGTCACAGTGTTTGTATATTTCACTATACAATTTGATTCACACATAGCTTTTGTATAATCGCGCATAATATTTGTATAAATCGCGTGAATTATACAAAACTCAAACTGTAATTACAACTAGATGTTTACCGTGAGCTGTAATTAATTTAAATTATAACTATGTTAGCTAATTAACTAGTATATATTTGCTTATCTGGGTAATTTTTTTCATGTTTTTTCAGTCTTTATCCGGATTGATCCATACTATACATAATTTGAAAGATAAAGATCATTTTTTCTATTTTCATAGGAAACCTTTTCTTTCGTATCGAACACATCCTTAGCTGTTTTTTGAAAATTTTAATTTGTTAATATGTTATGAAATCCACCATGGTTGTATCATTAAGATTTTTATTCGATTTTCGATACCCACATTAGAACCTGATTAACTTGAAATTGCATATTGTAGGGTCCATTTCAGGGGATGACGCTCCTAGCCTTTTATTCTCAGGGACTTGAGCCCTTGACCTCTGAATTCTGATTAGATTAAGGAAGGAGCGACTACCCCAACCTTTCCACCACAACTCATATCGATAATATAGAATATACGACTATAAATTGAAAAATATAGTAACTATGTGGGTGCAAATAATTTTATTAAAAATTTCTACAGAAAAATGTAAGTAGAAGAACTCAAAATGTGGCCATGCAATGACATTATTGCCCTTCACATTTTCAAAAGAAATTTATCGTGCGATTCTATGATTGTCCAAGTTTATATACGCAGACCACCTGTCCATTCCCAATCGATGTGGGCTCTAATTAACACCCCCTTCTTGCTCACGTCCAACTGGTGGTTCTAATATCATGTAAAAATATGGCACTTAGGCGTAACTCAATCCCAAGCTAACTCGTGAAGGGAGATTGTCCAAGTCCTTATAAGCAGACCACCAGTCCATTACCAGTAGCCTGGATCCGTCGTGCACCAAAGTTACCTTCTTCTGAGGAAAAATCGACAACGATTTCTGCAGCAAGTTCAACACTAGTAGGACCACCACCAACAATCAATATAGAATCAGCTGCTTTTATCTTTTCAAAAGATCTAATCACTAGTACATCTCGACAACAACAACGAACAACAAATCCAATGTAATCCCACAAGTGAAATTTGAAGAGGGTAGAGTGTACGTAGACTTTACCCCTACCTTTGCAGGATAAGGAGGTTGTTTCCGATAAACCTTTGGCTCAAAAGAAAGGAAGAAATCATAGCAGGGTACTAGAATATATGACAATAAAATTACATTATACAAAGCAAATGAAGCAACGTATGAGAATAAACACTGAAAAAAGAAAGTTATGTGATTACTAAATAATATTATTTGTACATCTCAAACTCTTAGTGAAATACTAGAGCAGTCATGATCAAGACAATTGGTTGAATCCCGTGAAACTAAACCTGCCAGAGGAGCTGGCTTACAAATAAGAAATCTTTGCTCAATGGATACATAACACTGATGCAATAGCTTCGTTTTATCATTTTCCAAAAAAGTTGATAAACTTAGCGAGAATAAATATCTCACACGATTATTTGATTTCAACGAAATTTTCCAATCTGTCTGCTCTCGTTACAGGCAGGGGATCGTAGTGACCAGTGGCTACCACAAGATATTCATGATTTCAGACAGTATGAGACACCCATTGGCGAGGTAATCTTTGTGGTGGATCAATGATCTCTCCGCGAATGAAGGCTCTACCATTGCTCTTAAACTCGCCCATGGTATCTCGAAATAGTCTTTCCTGTTAAAAGTTTTTGACTAATTAAGACACATTGAAGTCGATGACCACTCAGCTAACAGTTACTATATTAGAAAGTCGTTTTTTTTTTCATCATCAACAATAACATATCTGGTGAAATCTCACAAGTGATCGTTTTTTCTTCATGATTCCAATTTTTCTTCAACAAAGGAAGTGACTTTCTGAAATAATAACTATTAGTTGAGTGGACGCAGAAAAGATATTTTTTTTTGTGACTGCCAACTATACAAAACAAGGCAAGCGCTATAATGAATGTCCTACAATTGTAGAAAACATGTTCTCTCTAGTACTATCTTCACATATCTTTATCTCAGTGAAATTTTAGAAAGTAAAAAATGTATAGTCTTATAACAATTAATGGGTAAAATGTAGCACTAATCTAAGTTGTGGGGACGAACTCTTCACTTTCAATGTCGCACCTATGTTGGATTCTCTGAAAATACACTACTTTTGTCAAATTCGACACGCACCCACTGACACTTTTGAAGAGTTCGAGCACATAGACCCCCCTTTCTACATCCCTAAACTGTCTTGGTTCAATTATTGAATTGAGAAAATAATGAATGGTCAAGAAACTAGATGAAGTCTTTCCACATAACCTATATATGTATTAGTTATGTAATTTTTTAAATTGTAAAATTAAATATCATATTAATTTTATACAGGAATAGCTTACCTCTTAACCAACTATCAGATGTGATATTATTTATAAAAAATTTAATACCTGAAGTCCTCATTTCCAAACTAGCTACTATACAACCCATGAGCATTCAATAGGTATACAACTACTATATAGCTACCATGATACCCACACCACACCCTAACATCTCCCTTTCCATTAGGGATGGCAAATGGGATGGCGCGGTTGTGGGGCAAACCTGTAAGGATTTAAGCAGCCCTGCTCCACATAGCGCAATTTGCTGTTTTCACCTACCCTACGTTATTATCATTTGTCTACTTTAGTTTTTTCTATTTAATTATTTTTAAGCCTTTCAAGTTAAATTATAAAAATGAAGAGACACGTGATTTTATATTATTTTTTAGTTAATACAAATGAATTCTCTTTTAGAAAAAATCACTTTAATATTGATAAATTCTTAATGTTGAAAAAGGTGGAAAATAATTTTTCTATGAATACTAAAAAAAGGTTCTTTTTCAATTTTGTTTCCTTAAAAAAAAATAAAAAATCTTAGAGTAATTTTCCACAGAGAAAATAAAAATGTATAGTCTTATCGCAATTAATGGATAAAATGTAGCACGAATACACTATAACGACATGTGAAAAAATGAATCGCTAATTCTTCGTTTCTCAAACTTTGTAGAATTTAAGAACACAGTTTCAGGAAAAGAAAACTTATTCTTCTTTTCTCAAACATTATAGTATTTAAGAACGCAGTTTCAGGAAAAAAGAAAACTTAAATAGAGAGTTTCTGCCTATGACGACTATAGAAAGTGGTTTTGGGTCCAACAAAGTCAGTTTCGAGGATTTCAGATGTGTTACCAGACGAATGGGACTTACGGCTCATGGATTGACCTACGGCCCGTAAATAAATTTTCGTAAGTAAATCCCACAGTTTTTAATGAGGGGCAGTTTGGTCAATTCCGTCAGTTCCATTCCGAAACTTCGTCGTTTTGGGATCCAAAATGGTCTTAAATCAGGTTCTAAACCATAAGAAGCCTTCATTCTCTCCATTCTCTCAACTCTCAAACTTTCCTTAGGCAAAAGCTCTCAAGAAAAAGGCAAGGCAAGAACTAGAGTTTCCAAGAATCTTCCCCAAGACTTCAAGGTCCGATTCTCCCAAGTTTCCCCAAGGTATGTGAGTTTATTTATGGGTATCCTTTCACCCATAAAGTTATCTTTTAAGTATTTTACCTTTTCTTTAAGTTCTTTTAAGAAATTATGCATGCTTATGATGATTTCATGATATTTTATGTTATTCATGATATTCTATAACTATTTTACTAAGTATATATGCATGTTTTGAGCTATTGATGATCGATGACCCCAATGATAGGCTTCGATAATGAAGTGTGGGCGTTTTCGATGGTCCTTGAAAAGAGAAATTTCTTTATGTTTTTTGTGATTTATGATTGTTCCATTGAAAAAGCCTAGCCCACCTAGTTTTAATTTCAAGAAAAACTTTGCATGATTTATGATGATGATTAGGGCGTTAAAGTTAAGTAATGATTTGTCAAAGATATATAAGCATGTTGACAATTGCCCTAAATGATGTTTAAAGAAAGGTCTCCAAGATGAAAGGATAATTTTTTATTCTAAGTTATATTTTCAAAGAATTTTGTAGGATGACTTAGCACCGAGTGGACTTGAGATTGGGATTCATTCCGTTAGGTGAGGCATGACCCATTAAATATAAATCTCAAAGTCCCTAACTATGCGCCACCATAGGAGCCTTGTAGGCTAGACTAGTTGAACCACGTAGGTCATTTATGCTATTAAGATGCACGCGAAGTTGATGGAGTTTCACACAACAAGTGTTCTCCCCGTTCCAACACAGGGGGTTATGTTGGATTCCATGTAGTTGCTCACATGATCTTAAATGTCGGTTAAGGTCTTCTCCCACAAGTTTATGATTCTATGATATATTTTCATTACATTTGCTTTCTCATTGACTCTTATTTAAGTTTAATTATCATTCAAACAAGGAATCCATTTTTATTAAATTCAAAATTTAGTAATAATATTTTTAAGAATAATTTCTTTTAAAAAATAAATAAAAAGAAGTATCCAAGAATGTAGAGTAAATATATTTATGATATGGTAGGTCCCTTTTAGTACTATAATAATGAGTTGTGTAGAAATTTATCATTTTATTTTTGAGTGACCCACCTAGGGCCCCCTTGCTTCAATTATTGAATTGAGAAAACAATGAATAGTCAAGAAACTAGATGAAGTCTTTGTCTTCTTGTTGGTGAAAAGTCTTATTTTTAGAAAAGAGAAAAAAAAAAAAGAGAAACAATTTTGGTTCTTTTTTTAATTTTTTTTTAGTTATAATGGAATCTTTGATGCATAAATTTCCTCATAATTTACATGTATTAATTATGTAAATTTTTAAATCATAAAATAAATATCATATTAATTTTATACACGAATAGATTACCTCTTAATCAACTATCAGATGTGATATTATTTATATAAAATTTAATACCTGAATAACTCATTTTTAAATCACTACCATACAACCCCTAAGCATTCAATAGGTAAAGTTCCTCTAGTAATTGAAGAAAGAAACATTTATCTTCTCACCTACCCTATGTTATTATCATTTGTCCACTTTATTCTTTCCTATTTTTTTAAATCCTTTCAAATTAAATTATTTTTTTTCTTTTAAAATTCTTTTATTTATTTAATTATTTTTAGCGAGATGTCACGATGTTGCGCCTTCGGGATGTCAACAGTACTATCTTCACATATCTTTTATCTCAACAAAATTTAGAAAGTAAAAAATGTATAGCCTTATAACAATTAATGGGTAAAATGTAGCACTGATCTAAGTTGCTCGGTCTCTTCACTTTGACTATCACACTCGTGTTGAATTCTTTGAAAATATACTACTTTTGACATATTGGATACACACCCACTGACATTTTTGAAGAGTTCGAGCAATATAGGCACTAATAGACTACTATAAGTTGTGAAAAAATAGACTATTAATTCTTTTTTTTTCAAACTTTCTAGTATTTAATAATATGATTTCAGGAGAGAAAATTTAAATAGAGAAAATGATTAGAGAGAAAGTGTCAAGATTTATCAAAATGTAATGTATCATTCAAACAAGGATTTCATTTTTATTAAATTCAAAATTTAGTAATAATATTTTTAAGAATAATTTCTTTTAAAAAATAAATAAAAAGAAGTATCCAAGAATGTGGAGTAAATATATTTATGACATGGTAGGTCCCTTTTAGTACTATAATGAGCTGTGTAGAAATTGTCTTCAATAATTCAATTGAAGTCTTTGTCTTTTTGTTGGGTGAAAAGTCTTACTTTTAGAAAGGAGAAACAATTTTGGTTCTTTTTATTTTATTTTATTATATTTAGTTATAATGGAATCTATCTATTATTTGATGCATAGATTTCCTTATATTTTATTTGTATTAATTATGTGAATTTTTAAATTATAAAACAAATATCATATTAATTTTATATACAAATAAATTACCTCTTAACCAACTATCATATGTGATATTATTTATATAAAATTTAATACCTGAATAACTCATTTTCAAACCAGTTACTATAAGGTCCTCTAGTAATTGAAGATAGAAACATTTATCTTCTCACCTACCCTATGTTATTATCATTTGTCCACTTTATTTTTTTCTTATTTAATTTTTTTAAGCCTTTCAAGTTAAATTAAAAAATGAAGAGACACGTGATTTTAGATTATTTTTTAGTTAATACAAATGAATTCTTTTTTAGAAAAATCACTTTAATTTTGATAAATTCTTAATTTTGAAAAAAGATGGAATATAATTTTTTCTATGAATACTAAAAAAAAGGTTATTTTCCAATTTTGCTTCCTTAAAAATAAAAAGAAAATCCTAAGAGTAATTTTCCACAAAGAAAAACAATTTAAAACACATGCTAATTTAAAAGCATGCTACAATAATTGTAATAATTTGCTACTGAGAAAATAAAAAGACAAGTTATAAAGAGAGAATTAGATATGCGTCTAGATTTTAAATCTTGTGATCTAAATTTTGCGAGGTAGAATGTAGGAATTGAGAAACTTATTAAATAGGCATAATATATAAATTAACCTTTTAACTTGACTTCAAATCACAAGTTAGACCTCCAACTTTTAAAATGCACAAACAAACACTCCAACTAATTCATTCTTAATCATTTAAACACACTCGTCCAAGCTGGCAAAACGCGTAATTAATACACGAAAATTAAGCACGTGAACTCCTTTTTTTAGGCCCAAAATGGAAAAAGACCGAAATGACTATTTTACCCTTAATAACTATCCTTTATTTTTATATATATATCCTTTAGGGGTGGCAATTTCAACCCATGTAAGGTAAAACCGTAAAAGGAGTCCATTTAACACATTTATTTTAGTGGATCACTCATATTTTCAAAATGGGTTAATATGGGTTGATCTATCTTAAGAGCTCATACAAATATGGTCAAAATAGATAAAAATATGGGTACCCATATAGACACATAGACCCCCCACTCCTAATAAAAAAAAATTAATTGCACTAAAAAAAATTGTGTGCACAATATTTTTTATTTTTCTTAAAAAAATTTGGGGGCGGGAGTGGGGATTAGGGAATGGGGGGTTAGGGTGGGCATTGGTCGGTTCGGTTCGATTTTATGTATTATGGGTTCGATTTTGGATTTTTAAATATGCTAAACCAATAACAAACCAATATGATATTTTTTTTATCAATTTTCGTTTATCAGTTTTTGGTCCTTAACGGTTCGATTTTTTATTTAGCCAATAAAAAAATACTCATAAAATAAATATATGACTTCTCTAACTATTTGATGCAATACGATGAGATACAGTAAAAC
>JBCEWC010010061.1:0-18063 GCA_038996855.1 Solanum aculeatissimum | reverse complement strand
TTTAGCCCAATGAAGCATGATTATGAAATGTGTTTGACCTTTGATCAAGTATGCATGAAAGTAAAGCAAGTGATTTGTCCTTTAAGCCTAACTATGAATGTGTTATGATGTCAAGTGTTTTCGTTCCATTTTAAAGGCATGTATATGTATACGTATTCTTGTGGGATGGCGACTTAGCACCGAAAAGGATTAGAGTAGTAAGTAGGCTATCCCCAAGGGTCCCACTCCTTTTCCTCAACTATGTGCTAACATGGGTATGCTACCAAAATGGGAGGCTCGTAAGGTATGCTATGCTATGCTATGCTATGATATGATATGATATGATATGATATGGCATGACATGTTATATAAATCCTTCCAAAATGACCGGGTCATAAGGAAGGTAGCCATCACACCGAAATGATCAGGTCGTAAGGTATGGTGTAGATTATCTTTGGCAAATAATCTTTTCCCATTCGATGGAAGGCCTCATCGGGCAAGTTCATGTTGTAGCTCACATGAGTTTGGATGTCGGTTATGGTCACATCCCCTACACTATAAGCATTTGGCATTTCATGCATCATGGATTTCATGGCATATTGATATACTATCCTTTCCTATATTCTCCTTCTATGTATGTGCCCTTGTCATTTAGCTTGGTCGTAGGCTCATGTTCATATGCATTTCATGCCCGTATACTTAGTGAATTATTATGTACTAACTAATACTCTTTGTCTACATATTCTAACCATGTAGGGACCGAAGGTGACTTTCATCCTCCGCTAGACGGCTAATCGGTATCTTGAAGTTTTGCTTGTAGTGAGCCCTATACTCCATGGGCAACACCCACTTTCATCTACCTTGCCTTTACGTTATGTTCTTTTACTTTTGACTTGAGAGTAAGCTCGAATTATGTCGAGGCCCCATCTTATCTTATGTAGAGGCATTGTTGGACATATTGACTCTATTGAACGTTATGTTATGTGATACTTGTAATGATATGGCTATCTATGTTAAGTGATGATATCTTATTTTATGCTTCTGTTTCCGCTTATGCTATTATGATATGATTGGCTTGGAAATGTGCTTATGTGGAAAGTCCCTAACCTTGCTTGCCCCCATAGCTTGAGTCATACTTACCCACCCCTTAGAACGAAATTGCTATATGCTATGTGATTAATGCTTATCCCATTCCCAGCAACATCCTCATAGCTTAAGTCCAAAACCCCGAAATCCCTTAGATTTACGTGTTATTTATTTAATATTCACACTTCCGAACTGATGATGTGTGTGATGATGCTATGATGGCTTGATCGAGGACTTTTGGGTTCTCCTTCACCATGTCACTTCTAGGCCCTACTCTCGGGTCGTGACACATGCGCATAAGAGAAAAGTTTGGATCTTAACTAAGGAATTCCCAAGGTGTTACAATATCTCCCACTTGAGAATATTCTTCCTCGAATGATAGGTATTAAAGACGAACTCAAGGCATGAATAACCATCAAGGCTCAATTGATCAATCAATAAGCCAATCAAACTTTCTAGATAATCAACTATTCAAACTCAAAGACAGATATATCATTTCAGATCAAGAATAGGAATATTACCTTCGATTTCATCATTGAGGGGCATGAATAGGACTTTAAAACTCAATAAAAAGAATCATTCAAACTTCTGTACAATCGACAATTTAACTCAAGAATGAACACATCAACTCGCGGATAGGGAGCTCCCTCACTAGAAGGCATCTTACCAGGGATTGAAAAAAGGGTTGCAATCTTGAATGCTTCCATCAACTTTCCTCATGACTTCAAGAGAAGATCGTTTGTCCAACACAAAGGTAGGACCACTCATCAAGAGATAGGACTGATATTTTCTAGCTTGGTGGCTCTCCTCAATTGTGCTCTCCTCCTTGTGTAACACACTTCATTCATTTAAGCCTATAACTCTTATCAAAGCTTAAGTCTGTTGTATACTCTTATCAAGTTCAAGTTAAACTAAAAGTCACAACATGCTACCCTTAAGATGATTATGCTCATGCAAATCTAACCTGCTTGGTTTCTGTTCTATAATTTTGTAAGTACTTTCACTTAAAGCATGTTACTCCTCCTTGGCACTCCAATACACATACTCGAAATCCTTGGCTAGAGGTCACAAATAGCTACCTACCATCACTTACATTAGGACAATCACACATTCAAGCCTATCGTTCTAACCACTTTATGGCCTTTTAAGGTTAACATTACTTAAGAATCTTCAAGCTTATCATAGCACATCTACGCCCATAATTTCATTAACCCTTATATAGAGAGAGAAAAATATTCTCTTACCTATTTATTGCACATATCAAGATCTTATCTCGCTCGTCCTCCACGCCTATTCCCCTAAATAAAATCAGTACCACATTGTTCTCAGAATCAAGAACACTCACTCTCTCTTATGAACTATCACTCATCTACAATCATCAAAGTTGATATCAAGACTAGAATGAAGGAACATTGAAAGGGCTGAGAACAAAAGATCATTAGCACGATTCAATAAAGAAACCCACTTTGAGAACATTCATGACATAATATTATCTCTCTCATCTTTCAAGTCTCGTCTTATTCAACTCATCACTATCAAAAGCTTAAGACCTACTTTGGTCATTACCTTATCATCTCCCCCTTAGCTTAGGGGTCATCTCTATAAGTTTCCGAATTGATTCCCTATTCTAAGCTATAAGTACATATCTCCACATTAGAACATCTTAAACTCTTCTGTTATACTATAGTCACATATATAAAATAGCCACTACGACTCTCTTCGAAGATATCACTCTTAGCTTCCTCCTATCTCTAGGAAACTTTTCTATATTTGCTGCTCTTATTGGCGTATGTAACCACTTTTCACCACTCTTACAATCTAACCTCTTCTTTTTGCCTGCTAACACTTAACTTTTGTGCTTCCATAAATTTAATTGTATAAAACTTAGACTATAATGAAAAACTCATCATCATCTATCCATAAGACCCAATCAACTTAATCACTCGGGATGACAAAGAATGTTTACATCAGCCTACTCCACATTGACAACTCAAAAATACTGTCTAGATTCTTATAGAAGTCATAAATTAGAGCTTCACATAATTTTACACTATCATGGATAAACATCTTAAGTCTTTTCTTATTTAATGAGTTGCCCTCAATTCACTATTCCTACCTAAGGGGTACTTGTACCTTGCCTATAGCATCACTTTCCTCACAAATCAGCGTCTTCATCTCGAACATACACTATGGCAAGCCTCTTAGAGAAAATGTCCAACTAAGATTATTACTATCATAATGCTATCTTATTCTTCATAATTTTCCTCAAAATTCAAGCTTAGGGTCTAGTTCTAATATCTGCATCACACACTTCTCTCATATTATACCAACTTATAACTACTAGGTAAAAAATTTGGAACATAGACCCGCTAAAATCTCATAGTCAATACTCGATCAACACATCCCCTCTTCATAACTCAAGTACCATTGACTCATTCATGATACCTTCTTATCTGGCTAAGCTCATAACTCTATGAATCTCATAGGCCTCTTCTTTCTGAATCATAAACCTAGTTTGGATTTATCACCTCAAAAGTACTCTATTCCCCTGTTTGATGTCTGTATTTCACCCTCACTAATACGAATACTATAACATATCAACATAAATCTCTTTCTAGTTTGAGCACAGTCTAACACATCCTAACAATAAATCTTTCTTTATACCTTATCATGAAAATCAAATGGTATTTATTACTCTTTCATAAAAACTTACGATAATCGACCTATCACCCCACTAATTATTTAATAAATACATAAATCCAGATGTAAGCATCAATCAACCATTATTTTCACTATCTGGTCTTTTTTTCCACCAGCATCCTTCTATATCTATGATAACTCAATTCCACTTATCGTTTACAAGACCTCAAATTATACTCTCCTAGGTGGTAGCCTTCTACCCATCGAGCATGTACAATGGGCCCAGGCCCCTTTACCTAAACCCTATTCCTTATCCCAGACTGTGAAGGCATCCTTGGTGAGGAAAATTTGGTGTTGATGGCATTTCTCGGGTTCTCAATGCGTTTGGACAGCATGGTCTGCAAACATATAACGCATGAGGTAGAAAAGAGTTTTCCTAAAGTTTACTCTATAGCAAAAATCAGAATAAGAAACAAGTGCAATAATTTCTAATATCCCATAGCCTCCTGCTTATAAAGTTTGGTGCACAACACAACCATAAACAAGACTCTACTAGATACGAATTCATAGACTCCCTAGGACTCTTGAACTCTGTGCTCTGATACCAATTTTATCACGTCCCGAGAGGGTATCTTGACGTGGCCGGTATCAAAGACTATTGCTAGTCCCTAAGCGAATCACTTGGCATCATCACATTTATTCAATCATAAACTAATAGCAGAAGACATCAATAATAAATAAATAGATCAATAGGAATATGACAATCAAATCTTTCATCAAAACTCTATCAAATCAATAACTCAACAATTTTGTCTTGGTATGATTAATATGATTGATTTTGATGCTATTCTTGGTATGGATTGGTTTCATGCATCATATGCATCTATTGGTTATAGAACCCGTATGGTCACATTCCAAGTTCCTAATGAGCCTATCCTAGAATGAAAGAGAACCAATTTAGTTTTCAAAGGAAAGTTTATCTCCTATGTGAAAGCTATAAAAATAATTTCCAAAGGTTGTCTATATAATGTTGTCCAATTCATGGATCTCTTGATTCAGTACCCATAGTTAATGAGTTTCTGAATATCTTCTCCGATGATTTACCCGACATTCCTCCTATAAGGGAAATCAATTTTGGTATTGATCTTTTGCCTAATATCCAACCTATTTCTATACCTCCATATCGAATGGTCCCGACATAGTTGAAAGAATTGAAGGAACAATTAAAGGATTTACTTGATAATGGGTTCATAAGGCCTAGTGTATCTCTGTGGGGTGCTCCCATATTATTTGTGAAGAAGAAGGATGGTTCACTTCGGATGTGTGTGGATTATAGGCAATTGAACAAAGTGATGATAAAAAACAAGTATTCGCTTCTAAGGATCGATGACCTATTTGATCAACTACAAGTTGCAAGCTACTTTTCTAAGATTAATCTCCAGTCTGGATATCACCAATGGAGGGTGAAGGAAGATGACATCCAAAAGAAGGCATTTAAAACTTAGTATGGTCATTTTGAATTCTTGGTTATGTTGTTTGGACTAACAAATGCCCCCACAAATTTTATGGATTTGATGAACAAGATCTTCAAATCTTATTTGGATATATTTATGGTGGTGTTCATAGATGATATATTGGTTTACTCACGGGATATGAAAGGTCATGAAAACCATTTGTGGATTATGTTGCGAACATTAAGATATAAATAACTCTATTCCAAGTTTAGCAAATGTGAGTTTTTGCTAAGAGAGGTGACTTTTCTTGGTCACATTATTTTGGGTGATGGTATTAGAGTTGATCCAAAGAAGAAGGAAGCAGTGAAGAACTGGCGTAGACCATTGTCACCATCCGATATTAAAATCATTTTGGGTTTGGCCAGATATTATGAAAGGTTCGTTGAAAGATTTTCCTCTATTGCTTCTTTTTTGACTAAGTCGACCCAAAAGAAGGTAAAATTTCAATGGTCCGATGAATGTGAAAAAAGTTTCTAATTATTAAAGGATCGTCTTACTTTTGCTCTTATTTTGACATTGCCCGAAGGTCTGAATGGTTTTGTTATGCATTGAATTACCTTGCATATATTCTTGGGTTGTGTTTTGATGCAACATGGAAGAGTCATTATTTATGCTTCAAGGAAATTGAAGGTGTATGAAAAGAACTACCCAACCAATGATCTTGAGTTGTTGGCCATTCTATTTGCATTGAAGATTTGGCGACACTATCTCTTGGTGTGCATGTTGATATATTCACCGACCATAAGAGCTTACAATATGTGTTCAACCAAATGGACTTGAACCTAAGGAAAAAAAGGTGGTTGAAACTGTTAAAGGATTATGACATGAGTGTGATGTATCACCCCAACAAGGCAAATGTTGTGGCCGATGCATTGAGTAGAGTTTCTATAGGCAACATGATGCATATTGTGAAAAGGAACAAAGAATTAGTAAAACAGTTGCATTGCTTATCTCGTTTGGGTATGAGGTTGAATAATTTGAGTAATGGTGGGATGTTGGTGCCAAAAAGAAAGGAATCATCTTTAATAGAGGAAGTAAAAGTAAAACAAGACATGGATCCTACTTTGGTTGACTTGAAGAAGTTGGTGGTTGATAATAAGATAGAGGTCTTCTCACAAGGGAGAGATGGAGTTCTACGTTACCAAGGGTGGTTGTGTGTACCTAATATGGATGGTTTAACAGAGAAGATACTTGATAAAGATTATAATTCTAAGTATTCCATTCATTCGAGATCTACCAAAATGTATAGAGATTTGAGAGAAGTGTATTGGTGGAATGGTATTAAGAAGAACATAGCAAAATGTGTGATGAGGTGTACAAATTTTCAACAAGTTAAAGTGGAACACCAAAGACCAGTGGTTTGACTCAATACATTAAGATACCGACTTGGAAATGAGAGAAAGTAAATATGAATTTTGTTACGGGTTTTCCAAAGACTAGAAAGAAATTTGACTCAATATGGATGGATGTTGATAGAATGACGAAAACAACCCATATTTTGCCGTTAAACACTTTTATGGTGCTGAAGATTATAATAAGGTGTACATTCAAGAATTGGTAAGATTGCAAGGAATACCATTGTCTATTATATCGGATAGAGGTGCTCAATTTACTTCTCATTTTGGAAATCATTCCAAAGAGGCCTTGGTACAAAGGTGAAGTTAAGTATCACATTTCATCCTCAAACGGATGGATAAGTCAAAAGGACAATACAAATATTGAAAGATATGTTAAGGGCTTGTGTACTTGATTTCAAAGGAAGTTGGGATGAACATTTACCTCTTATTGAATTTGATTACAATAATAGTTTTCATTAGAGTATTGGCATGGCTTCGTTTGAAGCTTTTTATGGAAGATGACAGAGGTCCCTAGTGAGATGGTTCGAAGTTGGAGAGATTCCCTTAATTGGACTATATTTGATACTTAGTGCTATGGAGGAAGTGAGGGTCATAAGAGAAAGATTGAAAGTTTCTCAAAGTCATCAAAATTCATATGCCGACGTTAGAAGAAGACAATTGGAGTTTAACGAATGTGATTGGGTGTATCTAAAGGTTTCCCCAATGAACGGAGTAATGTGATTTGGCAAGAAAGGAAAGTTGAGTCCTAAATATGTGGGACCTTATAAGATAGTAAAAAGAGTTGGGAAGGTAGCCTATGAGCTAGATCTGCCTATAGAGTTATGCATGGTTCACCCGGTGTTTCATGTGTCTATTATGAGAAAATGCATGAGTGATCCTAATTCCATAGTTTCATTGAATGAGGTACCTATTGAGGAAGATTTGACTTATGAAGAAGTACTGGTTGAGATTTTGAACTAACAAGTGAAGAGATTAAGGAATAAAGAAGTTGTGTCTATTAAAGTGTTATGGAGAAACTACCAAGTTGAGAATGCTACTTGGGAGGCCGAGGCAGACATGATGAAACAAAATCCTTAACTCTTTTCTTCTATTCAAGCCTAAGGTACTTAATATGATTCATTCCTCTAAGGTCATCATGAATATATGTATTTTGTTAAGTTACATATATGCATACTCATAAAACTGTTTTTGAATGATATTTGATGCATACCTGTTTTTACTCTATTCAAGTGTATTTCTGTCTCATTGGAGGAAGAATGATCCTAAGAGAGAGATATTGTAACACTCTGCATGTTGATAGCCTAGAAAGACAAAAGGTTAATGATTTTGATGTTGGTTGGATCCTACAAGCTAGTTTACGGACTGTAGGGGAGACTACGGGTCGTAAGGAAGCTTTGTAGATTGGAACTAATGAAAGTAAAAAATTGAAGGATTTATAGAAATTGACTTACGAGATACCAAGACGGACCATATAAGAAATCACAACCTATGAAAGTGTTTGTAAAGAGGATCCCTGAAGGATCCAATATTTTTTCTAAGTTTGGAACTACTTTACGGAAGGACCTACGACTCGAAATTGAGTCAATGGGTCATCCTGCATCTTTGTAGGTTGGAAACTACACTTCTAGTGGCTCAACTTTTGTGGCACATATTTCTACGAGCCAAGTCATGGTACGTAGGTTGAACCATGACCTATAGGCGGGGTCTTGCAGATGGCTCTGTCAGTTTTTAATGAAGGATATTTTTTACATTTCTAATTCATTTAAGACCTAAACTACGTCGTTTTGGCTCTCCTAACTACCCTAGCCGACCTACCTTTATAAATCCTATTCCTAAGTCATTCAAAGACTTTAATCCTCAAATTGTTTCTCAAGGGTTCTCAATATTTCTCTCTCTAAGACAAGGGTTCCATTGAAATAAAATCTTGATGGTTTGATTAAGGATTTCAAGATTTTTCTCTTCAATCCTTAAGAATTCTACTTGAGATATGTAGGATGTTCCTTCATGGATTAGTTTCATCCGTGAAGCCTAATCCAAAACCTTTCTTTTTATCAAATTTCACGATGATTTCTTGTGGGATTTTATGCTATGATCCCCAATGCATGAATTATGAATATTCCATGATTATTAAACCTATCTATGTAAGAATTATGGAAAATTACATGGTGAATTTAATTTTTAATTAAGGATGTGATTTCAAGTATGCATGATTAGGACTTAATACATGATTAGGACTTAATGATATGATGTGAGTTCCTTTAATAATGATCCAAATTGGTTTTAATTGCATATTTTCTCTATGAATCTTATCCAATCTCATGATTTTGACTCAATTGTTCATGTATCCACACTTAACTCTAGTCTCCTATATAAACTATGATATGACTTCAAGTATATGAAAAAACATGATTTATGATTATAATAATGATGATGCTATGATCAAGAGGGTGATAAAAACTCATATGTTTACGATGATGTTAAGGTGGGAATGTCTACCCACACTTTTATTAAAAGCTCAAGTAGATGGACTATTCTTATGATATGATGTTTCGTGAAAGATCATAATGATTATTTATGAACTCTAAACATATGATTTTAATGAAGTATAAATTATGTTGAAACTATGTATATGCATGATTAATGTATTTCATGGGATATGACTTAATATCGAGAGGGTTTTGGTAAATTTCATAATCCCATAACTATGTGTCACCATAGGAATGATGTTCATATTTTTATGCTTAAAGGTGTGCTAATGAATCCATATAAATTTTAATGGATACTCACTGTACTATGATAAAGCCTAAAGGGTGGGGTCAAATGACAGTTCTCACTGTGCTAGATACCTTAACCCATCAAGAAGAAAATAGTAAGAAAGGTTTGGAGTTTACGAAGAAAGGTCTATCTCATACCACTCACAACAAAAGTTTGATAGATCAAATTTGTTATTGTGTACTTACTGTGGAAGCGATGGTCATCTAAAGACTAACTTTCTTGCTATGACAAATTCTAAAGAATGCTTGGCAGGATATTTTAAACACAAAAAAAATAAAAAATGGGACCTAGTCCTAGGGTGAAATCTCTAAATAATTCTAAACTGAATAAAGTTGTGCTACCTCTCCTAACAAGAAAACTATTAATTACCCCATTATCAGCTTGTTGGGAACTCAGATTGAAAAGTGAGAATGCAGAACTTTCGCATAAAAGACTTGGTTATGTAAGTCCCTCATTGCTTAACAAACTTGATGCAAAGGACCTGGTCCATAGGCTATCAAAATTGAAGTTTGCAGAAGATAAATTTTGTGAAGCATGTGTCAAAGGAAAGCAGACTAGATCCTCATTCAAGCAAAAGAAGTAGGTCAGTACTACCCGACCACTTGAGTTGATTCATATGGATATTTATGGGTCAGTGAAGATTCAAAGCAGAGGAGAAAAAAAGTACATCTTGGTGGTTATGAATGACTACTCAAGGTTTACCTAGACCATGTTCTTTATGTATAAGGATAAAACCTATGATGTATTTTTGATCTTTTCTAAGATGATACAAACTAAGTTGAACTGTAAGTTAGCAAGGATCAGGTCCGACTATGGAACTAAGTTTGAAAATGCAAAGATGGATATCTTCTGTGCAAAAAATAAAATCCATCGTAATTTCTCAGCTCCCAGAATCCCTCAGCAAAATAATGTGGTAGATAGAAAGAACAGAACCTTGTTGGATATTTCCAAAACAATATTGATATATTATGTACTTTCCAAAATTTTTGGAGTTGAAACTATGAATACTGCGTGTTATGTGATAAATAGATTCTTAATTAGGTCTATTCTCAAAAAGACAGATTATGATTTTCTCAACAACAAGAAGCCTAAAGTGAATTACTTTAGAGCTTTTGGTTGCAAATGCTTTGTTCTCTACAGTGTCAAGGAAGACTTGGGAAAGTTTGATGCAAGAAGTGATAAAGGTGTATTTGTTGGCTACTTAAGTTCTAGCAAGGCTTATAGAATTTTTAACAAAAGGACAAAGTGCATTGAATCTTAGATGAGCCTGGTCAACTTGAAAAATTCAAAGATCAAGATAAGGCTTAATTTGAAGAACTGTTACCATTTCATAGGGATGGTTTCAATGCTGATCAAAATGGTGAAGGTAACTTGGAGCATACTAATTTTGATTTTGATATTTCAGGTGATGCAGGTGTTCTTGATGGAGGATCTGGTCCCCAACCAGTTGTTGATAATGAAAAAGGCATTGTAGAACAGCCTAAAAAGGCAGATAATAGATAAGTCAACGTTGAAAATAAAAATGAAAGTCAGGCTCCCAAAACACCTCATAGAGACTCAGATCTACTCATCCCTTGGATAATGTCATCTCACCTATGGACTTTGGAATTCAAACTAGATCCAAGATGAGCAATGTAATAACCCATCTTTAGATGAGAAGTCCCACATTGGCTTTTCACAGGAGAGATGATAGGTATATAAGTAAACATACCTTACCTAATAGTGCTGCATTTTAAAGTCATGCGAGCCTAGGCCCAAATTGGATAATATTACTAGCGAGCTGGTCATCACAAGGAACTTGGTCGCATTTTTAGCCTTTGTCTCCTCTATTGATCCAAAAGATGTGAAGGAGGCTCTAAAAGATGCTAATTAGGTGAATTCCATGCAAGAATGTAACACCTCATATGCTTTTAGGCCTAGAAAACTGAAAGACAAAAATTTTGTTGATGGTCAGAATTTAAAAAAAATTTATGGTCTATTTGGGAACTTACGAGCTATAAAACTGACTAGTAATGATGACAATTTAAGATTTTTTTGAACTTGAACTTACGAGGTAATAGACGATCCTGTATAATTGCCAACGACTCGTAGGTTGGTATTATGGAAAGAGGCTTGGAGGAACCAAAATTTGTCTAAGGAATCATATTACGAAGGGTCTTACGACCCGTATGATATTCCATGAGC
Organism: Solanum aculeatissimum; assembly: GCA_038996855.1. Lineage (NCBI taxonomy): Eukaryota > Viridiplantae > Streptophyta > Magnoliopsida > Solanales > Solanaceae > Solanum > Solanum aculeatissimum. The sequence goes on along the minus strand of JBCEWC010010061.1, from coordinate 6,527 downwards.
CATTTGTGCATTCATAACTTAGAATCTAGAATTCCAATAGATTGACTTCTATGACATCTTGACTTACAAAACCTTGTACGAGCAGTAAGTCCTTCCATGACCCGTAAGAGGGGTCTCATGGACGACTTCAATAGTTTTGAATAAAGGGTGTTTTTGACTTTTCCAATCCTTCTAAGACCTAAACTATGTCGTGTTGGATACCCTAACCGACCTAGTACCTATAAGAACTATTCCTAATTTATTCAAAGGCTTTAATGCTCAAATTTCTTTCAAGGGTTTCTAATATTTCTCTCTCTAAGTCAAGGGTTCCATTAAAGCTAAAACTTGAAGGTTGACTAAGAAGTTTCCAGATTTCTCACCCCAATTTTAAGGATTTCACATGAGTTATGTAGGGCTTCATTGATGGATTAGTTTCATCCATGAAGCCCAATCCAAAACCTTATTTTATAAAAGTTTTCTGATGATTTCTTATGGGATTTTAAACTATGATTCCTAATACATGGATTATGATTTCTACATGATAATTAAGACTACTTACGCATGAATTATGATGAATTTTATGATGTCTATGATTTTCAAGCAAAAGTATACGATTTCAAAGTATGCATCATTAGGACTTAATGATTTGATGTGGGTTCCTTTACTAATGATCCAAATTGGTTTTTAATGCATGGTTTACTTTATAAATCCTATTCAATTATATGAGTTTGACTCAATTGTCCATGAGTCCACACTTAGCCCTAGTCTCCCATGAAAAAGCTATGGAGTTTAATGATTATGATCTCAAGTATGTAAAAGCATATTTTATGGTAATGATGATGTTATGACAATGATGATGTTGTGATAAAGAGGGTAACGTAAACCTTAAGTGTTTATGATGATGAAGTTAGGGTGGGGAATGTCTACCTACACTATGATGAAAGCAAAGCAAATGGACTATTTTTATGATATGATGTTTCATGAAAGTGATGATGACTATTTATGAATTATGAAAGCATGATTTCAATGAAGTATGAACTATGTTTAAAGTTATATATATATGTATGATTTAAAGTATTCCGTGGGATATGACTTTTCACCGAGAGGGCCTTGGTAGATACCATAGTCCCATAACTATGTGCCACCTTAAGAATGATGTTTATGGTTTTATGCCTTAAAGGTGTGCTAATAGATTCATATAGCTTTTAATGGAAACTCACGGTGCTAGGATATAGCCTAATGGGTGGGGTCAAATGATGGTTCTCACCATGTGAGGATAGAGCCTATAGGGTGAGAATAGAGTTTACTTTGGCAAAGTAGACTCCTCTTACCTTGGTGAGAGTGAACATCAGGATTCTATGTAATAGCCGCATGGTCTTATGAATATCAGTTATGGTCTTATTTCCACATATGTATGTAATATGATAAATGAACTTTTATGATATCTCCTCATATGATTTTAAACTGGCATGCTCATGCATATTATACCCCTATTCTATTGATGATGATAATGCATATTGATATTATTGTGATATCCCTTAATTCATTGCATACCTACATAGTGCATTCTATTTTATAATGCATGCTTCTTTATCTACATGACCCAATCATGTAGGCACGGATGACGAGGAGACCATTTTACTTTGTGGCTAGTTTTCAAATATTGAGCTTGAAGACTTGTTGATGAGTTCCCATGCTTCGGGAATATGACTTATGATGTTTCTTTTATGTTGAAACTTTATCTTTATTTCTTGATGTATATCTTGAGGGTGATCTAGTGAGCTATGTGCTAGATGATGTGCTACAAAAATATAACACTTTTAATGCTTGAAACTTGGGATCATGTGCGTTCTCAAAGAGATGTTATTAGATTTGATGTTTGTTTTTGCAGGATTTCAGTGTTGGCATAGTTCTGAGCATGATATGCACATTTTGCACTAAAGAGGCAGTTTACGAGACCCTCTAAGGGTCGTGGGTCATTCCATGAGTTGTAGAGGGGGCCTTGTTTGTTCTTCCAATGAGGGGTACAGATGTGAAGTCTACTCTACGAGACCTGAGAATGAGTTATGGACCAATATACGGGTCGTAGAGTGAGCTCATAAACTGAGGTAGCTGAAAGTGAAGAGTCTCTGAAAGTTGCTTAGACGAGACCCTTCACAAGTCGTGGATAACTTCACAACTCGTGAAGGAGGTTTTGTACCTATCTCCAATAGCTGAAAATCCTTTCACGAGACCCCGACTCACGGGCTATGAACTATTATACGGGTCGTAGTGAAGGCTCGTGACCAGTGTCAACACAGTTGTCCTATCTTGTTTTGACTTTTTATTTCTAGTACTATAAATAGGTTTTTAGGTTTTTTATGGAGAGATAGAAGAGTAACGGTCAGAGAACGATAGAAAAAAAATACTTGTGAACATCTTTTGCGATTTTTAATTAATTCAAGTTTGGAATTCTATTGAGTTTACAGATTTTTTTTCATCAGTTCTTGTTGCATATGTTATTTAATTATGTTTTCTCTCTACATGATTTCTGCTAATACAATAAGGATACGTGGCTAAGTCCACAACTAGGGTTGTGGGAACCATGACACACTAGCAAAGTAAAATTAGATTACTTGTAATTCCTTGAATGGTGATTAGGATGCATTAATTAACTTCTTCAAATTAACCAAATTTTAACGAAGGCCTACGTTCGAAATCGCTTAGTATCACCTGCCCGATCTAGTAGGTGATGAATAGGAAAGTAATTAATAGAGGTTGATTGACTATTTCTTAACTAATTAGGCTACTAGGGGTAGCAGTCTTTGTCTGGGATGAAAAGTGAGGGTTAGTAATGACACATCACAAATACCGATCCAGTAATGTGATGAAATTTACCTAAATTCTTGATCAAGGATTTAGGAGAACTTAACTCACTATCCTGCACCTATACACCAAATAAGAGTTGCAAGTATCCAAAAATACTTAGCTAGGAAGTCATAGGGAACACGTCACCCTAGTTAGTTTCTCTATTGGTTGCATACAAAATCTGTTACTGTAGTTAGGATTTACTTTTATCGCAATTCCCTCCTTTTTACATTTTAGTTATTTTTGTTTCTTCTTTGTTTAGGAGATACTAGAGTATATCTAGTCAAGTTACTAAATGTGTGCTAATCCAGGGTCTACCTTATTCCTCGTGGGACCGACCCTAATTAAGTTAGGTTTAAATACTTGAACAACTGCTTCAAAACCTCCTAGAAGGGGTGGGTGCTAAGCGTAAGCATAGAGTCGGCACAATATTTAATGGTGCCATTGCCAGAGAATATAACTACACTTGATTAGCACAGTGTAGTTTGATTGATTGCCATGTCAACAACCAGAAGTCGAGGCACTCCCTTGATTCCTTTTGATCCTAAGATTGATCAAACTAGAAGGCGAATGGCTCGCCAATCCAGTAATAAAGTGGAGAGTGCAGTAAATGCTACATTGAATCCTAATGAAGACACCCCTCCAATAGTCATCCCACAGCCGGAGGGACTCCGAGCCGCAACAAACGATTGGAATCAATATTGTCTCAACCCAATAGTTGTGGATGTCACTGGGGAAATAATGCTACCTCCATTGCCAAATGACATGAAGTTTGTTGTCTCAAGTAGGTTGTTGCAAATTCTTCATAACCGTGGGTTGTTCGCAGGACTACCATATGAGGATCCGTACAATCACCTGCCCAACATTGTCTTTGTTTGTAAGAGTGTAATGGGAAATTAAAATCTATCTATGGATGCCATTGGGCTCCATGTATTCCTATTATCTCTTACAGGTAATGCAACATCATGGTTGGCTGAGCTCCCATAGAGTTCCATCACTAGCTGGGTTGAACTATAGAAAACCTTTTTGGAGAGGTATTTCCCTATCTCCAAAAAGCTCAAGCTAAAACAGGAAATAAACAACTTTGAGTAGTTGCCTAGCGAATCGATTGGTACTACTTGGGAGAGGTTTTTGAAGTGTTGAGATGGGTTCCTAACCATACGATTGTGGATGAGTCTTAGATTGAAATCTTCTATAGAGCCCTTGCTGAGAATGGGCAAGCAGTTGCTGACACCATCATGGGCGGTTCGTTCATAGATCACACTTTTCAGGAGATTGTTGAGCGACTAGACAGGGTAGTCAAAACCAATCGTGCATGGGACACTCGGGATAAGGCTACAATATGGAGTTCATTCACTGTGACTACTACTCCAGTGCGGGCACAGGTAGGTGAAGAGGTAATACAAGAGCTTGCACAGATCGGTACCAATGTGGCGTTGTTGATAAAGCAGAATGCGGAGAAGGTAAATGTAGTTGCTCATCAGCCAGTCGAGGCACCTATGTATGAGGAGCCCTACTTTGAAGATGAGACTTGTTTTGTGGCAGAACAGATAGGGGGTTTCTGGCCCAATACTCAGGGGTTCACATAGGACTACTGGCACCAAGGGAAGGGAAACCAAGGTTGGAACTTTGGTCATGAGGTAGCCTACAACAACAATAATAGGAATGGCTTCTATGATCAAAATAGAGGTCAGAAGAGAGATGCTGAGTGGGGTCGCAGTGATGGTTATAGAAGACGCACTTATGCTCCACCCCATAATCGTGATGCTGGAGCCGATTTGTCTAGGGTCTAGGAGATGTTTGAGAGGTTGATGAAAAAGGCTGATGAACAAGATGAGACGCGAAGGGGGATGAAGTCTGACATCTCCAACATAAACCAAAATATTGAGTCTTATTCCATGGCAATTAAGTAGCTCGAGCAACAGTTTGGTCAAATCTCGACCCAGCCCAACCACTGCCAAAAGGGTACCTTGCCCATCAACATTGTCCAAAACCCAAAGAATGAAGGAGAGTGTGTGGCAATCACTACACGCAGTGGGAAGCAAACCACTCACCCTATGATGCCTACAACTGAGAAAGATTATCATGATAAGGGTATTGTGGATAAGCGCGCAGAAATAAGAAATGTCGGTGTGCGGAATGAGGGAAGCAATGCAGTGCCTGCACTGTCGAAACCCATCCCTCGTCCTCCTCCTTCTTTCCCTCAAATATTAAAAAAACAGGAGGAGGAAGAAAAGTTCAAACATTTCCTTTCCATGTTGAAGTAGTTGTCCATCAACATTCCACTGATCGAGGCATTGGAGAAGATGCCCGGGTATGCTAAACTCATGAAGGACCTGGTGACAAAGAAGTGTACTATTAGTCAGGAGCTCGCTCTCACACGAGCTCCAACACTGTAGTGCTATCTCCACATGGTCTTTGGTGCAAAAAAGAAAAGACCTCGGTGCATTCACCATTCCCTGCACTATAGGGGATATAGCATTCGCAAGGGCATTGTGTGATCTCTCGGTGCCAGCATTAGCTTAATGCCCCTTATGATCTTTAAGAAGCTTAGCTGTCACGACCCGGATAGGGGCCTAGATGTGACATGCCAAAGGAGAACTCAAAAGTCCTCGATCAAGCCATCATAGCATCATCACACACATCATCGGTTCGGAAGCGCGGAAGCTAAACACATAAGCTCTAAGGGAATCAGGGCTTTGGACTCAAGCTATAGGGATATTGTCGGGAATAGGATAAACATGGATTCACATAACACACAGCAATTATCTCTAAGGGGAGGGGTAAGTAGGACTCAAGCTATGGGGGCACATCGGGATTATGGGACTTTCTATATAAGCACACAGTCAATCACAATTCTCAACATATAAGTCATAAGCATAATCGATAACAATTCTCATAACCAAGTCTAATAAGAAAACTTCCATAAGCATAATATTCAACATAACAAGTCAACGTACAAGAGTTTAGATTTGTCCAACAAACCTCTACATAGATCAAGCGGGGCCTCGACATAGTTTGAGGCTCACCCTTAATACATAAGCAAAAGAATATAACATAATAACTAGGTAGATAGAAGGTGGCTATTTCCCTTGAACAAAAGGGCTCACCACTAGCAAAGTCTTCAACAAGGATCAAGCGTCGTCCAGTAGAATGTAGAAGTCATCTCCGGTCCCTACATGGTTAGAACATGTAGACAAAGAATATAGATTAGTACAATTAAGCACTAAGTATGCGGGCATGCAATGCATATTACAATATAGTATGACCAAGCAATATGACAAAGGGACAAGTGGTACGAAAGGAGTGCACGTAGCCAAAGAGTAATATAACAAGATGCTATGCCATGATGCATGAGGTGCAATCCTATGATCATAATATAGCAGGGATGTGATCTCAACCGACAAAAAAGGAGACTCGAGCGAGCTACTACCCGGATCCAGACTACTTGCCAAGTAGTACCTTAATCACCCTTGAAACAAGGGGAAACATACAAGTCATCCCATCTAGGGAGAAATCCCATGTTGGCACATGGTTTGACAGAAAGGATTATGGAACCTATGGAGATAGCCCACCCCAACTCCAATCCCTCGGTACTAAGTCTCATCCCATGGGAATACATAAATATACATGCAACTTCAAATCGGAAGACTTACATTCTTTTCAAATCATGCATCATTAGTCAAAACCAAAACCATTGA
>JBCEWC010010060.1:0-18063 GCA_038996855.1 Solanum aculeatissimum | reverse complement strand
TGGCTCACGGACCGTGGGGTGGTCCGTGGCCCAAGACTTGTCCCATGGGGTGGTTCCTGGCCACCCCTAGCTCACTGTACCCTCACACGGAGCCCCACACGGACCCTGCCTAAGCTCACGGTCCGTTTCCCTTGCCTTGGCCACTTTTCAGGGCCTATCTCCAATTGCTTCTGAATTGCAGGCAGTCCCATTGTTTAGATCATAACTTCTTCATTCGAACTCCGAATCAAGTGAAACCAGTTGCATTGCGAAGCTAACTCAAAGATCTTCAGTTTTATATATATTATCCCACATGGTTCAACCCTCATCAAAAGTTATGTCTGTTCAAAGCTTACAGTCCAAATGGCCTCTCTAGGCCACCAAATGAATTGTTTTTCGTTCGGCCACTTAAACTCAACCCGTGACTACCAAAACTCAACAATGACCAGTAGTACATCATACAAGACCAACCATAAGGAGTTTTCGAAAATGTTCGAGTTGTTACACGAAGGGATATACGACCCATGAAATGGAATATGGGCCATACCCAAGCTTCATGGATTCGAGGGTACAAATCCAGTAGCTCCTATTAAAAGGACCACCAATGCACAAAGGTAATTATGGATTATATGTTATTCCATAACTGTAACTTATGCTCATGGAATGGTGGTCAGAATTGGTAAAAATACTGGCTTTCTGAAGTTCAAAGTATGAATTAACAAAGCGGCCCGCAGTTAATGTCATGGTTGGAGTTTCAAAGAAGATTCTCGAGGGTCCAAAAATTAATAAGATGAAACCCATTTCAATGACCCATGGACTGGACCAAGACATAATTGGGGTCTCATGGTCTTGTTCGGTAGATTTTAAGAAGGGGCAATTTTTATATTTTCTTAGATCCTAAGTCTAAACTACATCGTTTAAGCCCTCAAATAAGACTTTTTCAACACTATACAACCATAAACTACTCCACTCTAACTCATTCCAAAATATTCCAAGTACAAACTCCTTCCAAACACTCTCAAGTTTATCAAGGCCTTCAAGAAAGGAGTCCAAGATAGGGTTTCAGATTTTCTTCATCCTTCAACAATATTTTCATCTCTAATCACACCAAGGTATGTGGGTTTTGATTTTTGGAGACCTTTCCTCCACAAAGCTCAACCATTCTTCTTCTTCATATATTTCTCAAGTCATGGTAACAAATGATAATTTCATGAACTTTTTTATATGATGATATTATGAAGAAATTTATGCTATTTTACCTTTGTACACTATTATATTATGAGATGCCATGGAAAAATATATGATTTAAATAAGGTTTTAATGATGCCCTAACAAAGCTTTATCTTGTTGTTGGTGGGTTACTTTGAATGACTCTCAAATGATTCTATTTTACTCCTCTCGTGTTATTTACTCTCAAGTTGCATGTTTTTAAGTATATATACATATACCCATCATGTTTTGACCAAAACTATATGCCAAGTTTCTTATGCTGATGAAAGCCTTATGGAAAGATATGTGAATTACAAATGTTATGAATTTGGAGAGTTATTATGCATGCTATGAGCGATGAGAATATTGTGAAAGGTATGAATAATATGAAGCCCTATCTTTGATATTAAGAAGCTTTGGTTTTGATGAGCTACTCTATGATGCTATTATGATATTATAAGACTTTGTATACTATGACTATGAAAATGAATTGAGTATTTCGTGGGATTGTGACATAGCACCAAGAGGACCTTGGTATATAACCATTCTCCGTTAATTGTGTTGCCATCATAGATTTGTGATTAGCTAATGGATCCATATAGCTCCCATTGCATCATTGACCGAAAAAAGTAATGTCCCTGTAAAGCTCCTCTTCTATGTTAACCAAAAAGGGTGGTGTTCCCGTAAGGCATTTGTGAAATGCTCTCCAAAATAGGATAAATGCCCATATGGTGAAGTGTTTGGTTTACCTTGGCAAAGTAGACCACTCCTTGTCTGGTATGGAGTGAACATCGGGATTCTAAGTAGTAGCTCACTTGGTCTTACATGTCGGTTATGATCCCTTCCCATCCATGTATGATACGTCATCTGATTTGATAATTCTTCATGCATGTTTGACTAAGCATTGATCATTCATGTCATATTGAGCCTATATCCATTGAGTATGATTATGCATATTGTTTAATTATGGCTTATGTTCCTTGTTGCATTGCATCCCACATACTTAGTACATTTCAAGTACTAACACATATTTTTGCCTACATGATCTAACCATGTAGGGACCAGAGCTCCTATCTATCCTCCTCCACGTGGCTAGACGGATCGATTGAATATTGCTATTGGTTAATCCTCAATTTCAGGGATAATATCCACTAACTTTCCTACTTAATTAAGACTTGTCTATTTATGAATATTTATCTTTTGAGGGTGAGCCCGAAGATGTCTTAGAACCCGTTCAACTTATGTTAGAGTTGTTGTTGGACATGAATATATATGTTATGAGCTCGACTCCTATTATGTTTATGTAACTATTAAAGACATTCCTTAGTCCCTATTCCCTTTTATGTGTGATACTTGTTGTTGTGATGAGATAAAGGTCCTAAGCCCCCATTGCCCCATTGCGTGAGTTATACTTATCTGTCCCTTAGTCATTATTTACTATGTGCTCATGTTAATTCTCTCTCCCATAACATCCCCTTATCTTGAGTCCAAAGTCATGCTTCCTTTAGAATTATGTGTTTGTTATTTAACTATGCTTCCGTAATCAACAATGTGTCATGTATGCTCAGGAGGCTTATTTGGGTTCCCTTTGGTTTCCTCATTCACCATGTTACACCTAGGCCCTAGACTTGGGTTGTGGCAAGCTTGGTATCAGATCTAGGTTGATAACTGGTCCTCGAAAATCCAACACATCATGTTAAGTAGAGTCCTGTTCATGGTTGTGAAATACGCCACAACTATGAATATGGCCCCTGTAAAAAGACAGAAATAACAAAAACACAAAATGATGAAAATAAAGAGTAATCTATCAAATTACATTACACTAATTAAGTCTTGTCGTATTTGTCGACAACAATGCCACAAATGTTGTGTATGATTCCGATAACGCTTAACACACACCTCTACTTGGAGGTTTAAAGTGGTCGCAATCCAGTATTTAACCTAACAATTATTAGGATCATTCCCATGGGGAATATGGTAGACTCATGATTAGAACAACTTGTAAAGTGAATCGATTAAGTCTACTATCTCGTAGAAAATAGGAAAATAAATACAAAGAGGGTTTTTCCCCTTCAAGTTGCTTAGCATAAGCCATGAGCCGAGACAAGTCCATATCTTCTATGAGCATGGTGGTGAAACATTCTTCATTGATCAAGTCAGATACTCTCGACAAAAATTTGTGCATTCTTGCTCTAGGATCGGCGATCAAGTAAGGAGCACACTTTGAAAGGTTGTTGAATTAAAGGGAATACTCCCTAACTCTAATAGAACCTTGCTTGAGGTTCATAAACTCCATCATCTTCGCCTTCCTTAGTTCAATGGGAAAGAAACGGTTGAGAAAGGCAGCTTTGAATTCCTCCCAAGAGATAGACTCTTCATTCCCTCTCTCTATCTTTCATTGAGAAAATCAAATTTGATCAAGACCCTTGAATTGATAGGTTGCAGGCTCCACATTATCCTCTGAGCTTACCCTCATAATATCAAGAACTTTGTACACTTTATTAATGAATTCTTGGGGGTCTTCCTCCGCCTTTGAGCCTTAGAACTCTAGAGGGTTCATTCTTATGAAATCCCTTACTCTTGAAGCAGGGGTAGGATCATGAGGAGATTGAACTCCTTGGTTGGCCACGACCCTTGTCAATAAAGTGACCACATTCAGGTACTCGACATAAGTGACCCTTTTTCTTTTTGGGGGACTTGTATAGCCGGAAGGGCTGGTTCACCCTCGGGAATAAGAGCTCATTATGCCATTCTTCTTGGCGGCATGATCTAGAAGGGCAAAAGACCAATGATTTGAGATAAAAGTCTTACATCAAGTTCTAAATCATGACATAGAGTATGAGGTCATCGCCAAGGACATGGTACTCATGGTGATCAAAGGGCACAAGGTGGCCAACAAGGAGGTGCTCCATGTGACAACCAATTTTATGCTCTTCAAGGGAAGAAAAGGGTGGATGAAGCACCCGATGTTGTTACCAGTATGTTAAAGATCTAAAATTTTGATGTATATGCTTTATTGGATCTGGGTGCCACTTTCTCCTTCATTACTCCATTTGTTGCTAATAGACTTCATGTGTGTCCTGAATTATTATGTGAACCCTTTGAGGTGTCTACCCCCGTTGGTGAGTCCATTATTGCTAGAAGAGTCTATAGGGGTTGTCTCGTGTCCATAATGCATAGAATCTTGCCTTGTGATTTTTTTGAACTTGACATGGTAGATTTTGATATCATTCTTAGAATGCATTGGTTACATGCATATCATGCTTCCATTGATCGAAGGAAGTCAGTATCATACTGTTTTGGTGCCTTCAAGTGAATATTTTGCCCTGTTGTTGTCATACACATTTAACTTTGCTGTGAAACCATGACAAGTTATATTATTACCAAATCTCTAGTTGCTGACTTATCATGGTGTACATGATTATGTTAAGTTCAAGTGCTACACTCTTGTTCAATTGTTTCTAGGATACTTTGAATGGCTAAAAGTCTTAAACCTTAAATGTTTATGAATATGTAGTTTTTTATAGCATTATAGAATGACAGTTCTTTCATGATTTTAATAATATAACCTTAATTGGTCAAGAGAACTGTGGTCGCAACAACTTTTCCATTGGTTGTCCAATGTATTGGGTGATTACACTGCCAGTTTGAAAACTCACTCCCTCAAGTCTAATATTTTGTTATAGTTTTTATTAGTTCTAATCTAATTAATTCATGGTGGATTTTGCCTCAGTTTCTTCTTTTTGTTGGTCCATTTAAAAGTATATTGTGGATGAATTATTTACAAGTTAATTCTTTCTCAATGACTTGTAGATGAACTGTTTATGAGTTGATTCTTCCTTGACTATTGGTTATGATTTGATATAGAACACCTTTTCATGCATTGATTTTGAGTAGAAAACTAAACAAAAAAAGTAATTACTCTGTCTTGCCAAACCTTGTCATCAATATTTTGGTGGTGATTTTGCTTACAATTACCCAAAGACGCCATTGTTTTGTCTTGTTTAGCTCAAACTTAGCTTTAAGTCTAGTATAACATAACAATGTGAAAGGTATTTCCAAGGATATCTTTCACATCTCCATTTGAATGAATAGGCTCCTGAATTTTGGAAATTATGAGTTCAATTCTAGTTGAAAACTTTGTTTAAGATTTTATTTTTTAAGAGGGGGGGTGGCGTGGCGTGTGTGTGTGTGTTCTGACCTATGGTTCAGGTAAATACATATTTACTCAACTTCTTTTGCTTAGTCTTTTATTTATACCTGAAATTTGATTACATTTCATTTGTTAAACATGGTTTCTCTCTAATTTTTTACTTTTTTTGAACGTGTAGGAAAATACGAGAGATCAAATTTGAATGATGGCCACAAGTCCATTTGTTGAAGTGAATGATAGGAAGAGCTTTTGAACTATTTTTAGAGTTTAAATACATTTGATATTGTGGAATTCATTGTTAGTATGCACATTTTTAAAGTACTGTCTTAAAAGAATTTATAGTGCAAGACATTATTATTTGAAGTTTATTGTAAATCTGTACATTTAATTATTTGTAAGAAAAATTAGTGCTTGAGATAATTTATAAATTATGCGTAGTGTAATTAGTATATAAAAAAATAATTTTCAATAAGAAAAATATTGGCATATAAATATTTTTTAGTCAATATTGCAACACTTCAAAAGTGTAGCTATAGGAATGTCAATTATGGCATGAACATTAGCAAAGGATGCACTTTAAAGTATTGATGTATAGATGCTATAAACTACTATGCTTCAAAAGCGTAGCCAATAAGTACGAAAAGGCCATGCTTAAAATGTAGTTATATGAAGTAAAAGTATTGTTATATGAGGTATTACAAAGCGTGACTTTTTTACCTTATGGGCCACACTTTTAAAGTGTAGATGATAAGGCAACATCTAAAAAGTATGCCTTAAAGTCAAAGGTTACACTTCTTTAGGTCACCCCTGCAAAAATATTGCCTAAAGGCAAAAAGTGTGCCCTTTGATCAAAGATAAGATTTTTTCATAGTTTAGGCCACACTTAGTTGGGGTGGTTAAAAGTCAAAAATGTTGTACTGATTATAGAACCCTCAAAGTTAAGTTCCAATTCCCTAATGAACTTTTCCTTGAGAGGAAAGATCATGACTCAATGGAAAAAGGTAGGTTCATCTCTTGTTTTAAGGCCCAAAAAATGATTTTTAAGGGTTGCATTTATCATCTTGTAAGGGTTAGGGATGTTGAGTCTAAAGTCCCTCCTATTAAGTCAGTTCCGGTGGTCAATGAGTTTTTTGATGTCTTTCTCTCGATGAACTCCCCGACATTCTTTCCGAAAGGAAAATAGACTTCGGTATAGACTTCATCCCCGATACTCAACCCATTTCTATTCCCTCTTATTGTATGGCTCCGGCAGAGTTAAAATAATTGAAGGATCAATTGAAAGACCCATTAGAGAAGGGTTTTATTAGGCCTATAAAGTTACCTTGAGGTGTACCAGTATTGTTTGTAAGGAAGAAGGATGACTCACTTAGAATGTGCATTGACTACCGACAACTGAATAAAGTCACCATGAAGAATAAGTATCCACTACCTCAGATAGATGACTTATTTGATCAATTACAAGGGGCTAGCCACTTCTCAAAGATTGACCTTCGGTTCAGTATCATCATTTGAGGGTGAAGGAGTGAGACATTCCAAAGATGGTCTTCCGAATAAGATATGATCATTTTGAATATGTGGTGATGTCCTTTGGCCTAACTAATGCTCCAACGATATTTATGAATCTCATGAATAAGATCTTTAAACCCTACCTTTACATGTTTGTGGTGGTATTCATTGCCGATATCTTGATTTATTCCCGGAGTGAAAATAAGCGTGTGAGATATTTGAGGGTGGGTATTATTGCAAATGTTGAGGGAAGAAAGGTTGTTTTCCAAGTTTGACAAATATGAATTTTTGTTGAAAGAAGTTGCATTCCTAAAACATGTGGTATCGGGCGAAGGGATCAAAGTGCATCCTAAAAAGATGTAGGTGGTGAGAAATTGGCCTAAGTCCTTGACTCCAATGGATATTAAGAGTTTCTTGGGCTTGGCGAGGTACTACTAGATATTTGTTGAGGGTTTCTCTTCAATTGCCTCTCTTTTGACAAAACTGACTCAAAAGAAGGCTAAATTTGTCTGGATCAATGAATGTGAAAGAAATTTTTAAACTTTGAATGAAAAGCTTACATCCACTCTTATCTTGACTCTACCAGAAGGATTAGAAGGGTTTGTGGTTTATTTTGATGCTTCAAGAATCAGTTTGGGGTATGTATTGATGCAAAGTGGCAAGGTTATTACCTATGTTTCTAGGCAACTAAAGGTGCATGAGCATAATTACCCCACCCATTATCTTGAATTAGCGGACAAGGTATTTGCTTTGAATATATGGTGTCACTATTTATATGAGGTTCATGTAGATGTGTTCACCAACCATAAGAGTCTCCAATACGTGTTCACCCAAAGAGATCTAAATTTAAGGCAAAGGAGGTGGTTGAAACTTCTTAAGGATTATGACATGAGTTTGCATTATCATCTGGGCAAGGCTTATATTGTAGCCGATTCTCTAAGTAAAGTGTCCATGGAGAGTACGACTCATATTGATGATGGCAAGAAGGAATTGGTAAGAGAAGTTCACCGGTTGGCTAGATTGGGAGTTAGGTTGGATGAAGCCAAAAATGGAGGTATGGTGGTTGTTGATGGTTCTAAGTCTTCTTTGGTTGAAGAGATCAAATCTAAACAAGACCTTGACCCCGCTTTATTGGAATTAAAGGCTTTGGTGAAAATGGCAAGGTGGGGGTTTTCTCCCAAGGAGGAGATGGTGTTCTCGTATATCAAGGTAGATTGTGTGTGCAAATGTTGACGGGTTGAGAGACTTGATTTTGAAAGAGGCTCATAATTCATCTTATTCTATTCACCCCAGTTCTACAAAGATGTATAGAGATTTGAGGGAGATGTATTGGTGGAGTGGTATAAAAAGAGATATTGTAAAGTTTATAGTCGGTTGTCACAATTGACAACAAGTCAAAGTCGAACATCAAAGGCCATGTGGCCTAGCACAATATATAGAGAATCCTACTTGGAAGTGGGAAAAGATCAACCTGTACTTTGTGATTGGTTTTCCTATGACTAAGAGGCATTTTGATTCTATATTGTTTATTGTTGATAAAATGACAAAGTCGACTCACTTCCTATCGGTTAAAACCACATATGATGTCGAATATTATGCTAAATTATGCATTCATGAGTTGGTTAGATTGCATAGAGTCCTATTAGCTATTATTTTGGATTGCGGTACTCAATTTACCTCACATTTTTTGAAGTCTTTCCAAAGAGACCTTGGTACTAAAGTAAAGCTTAACACGATATTTCACCCATAAACGAATGTCCAAGCCGAAAGGACCATTCAAACTCTTAAGAAAATGCTTAGGGCTTGTGTCTTGGAGTTTAAAAATAGTTGGAATGATCATCTTTGACTTATTGAGTTTTCTTACAACAATAGTTATCACTCTAGCATCAGAATAGCCCCCTTTGAAGTCCTATATGATAGACGTTGTAGATCCTCGATTGGGTGGTTTAAAGTGGAGAAAATGGCTTTGTAGGTCTAGATTAGGTTATGGAATATTTAGAAAGGTTAGGGTTATTAAGGAAAGATTGAAGACAACTCAAAGTAGACAAAAGTCCTATGCCAACACTAGGAGGAGAGAAATTGATGATTGAGTGTACTTAAAGATTTCTCCAATGAAGGGTGTAGTTTGTTTTGGAAATAAAGAAAAGTTAAGCCCTAGGTATGTAAGGCCTTACCAGATCTTGAGACGTGTTGGTAAAATTGCATACGAATTAGAGTTTCCCATGAAGATGATCATGCTTCATTTGGTCTTCTATGTCTTCATGTTGAAGAAGTATGTTGGAGACCCTAAATCCATTGTGCCCTTAGAGGTGGTGAATGTTAAAGATAATTTGACTTATGAGGACGTTCCAGTGGAAATAATGGATAGACAAGTGAAGAGGTTGAGAAACAAGTATACAGCATCCGTCAAAGACTTTTGGAGGAACCAACGAGTCGAAAGTGCCACTTGGAAAGCCAAAGCAGACATGAAGAAGTGATACCCTCATCTCTTTCATTCTAATCAAGCTTAAGGTACTATGATTTCTTACTTGAGAACCTACCCTTCCTTGCATTTCATTTTCATGTCATCCATGCATGATCATGTGATTTTGAGGTTGCATTGTAAATGTTAGTTGAAGCATGATTTGAAAGTTTACATGATGTATATGTTGCATTTTGCATATGATGCATGTGTTCTATTCCTTAGAGCTTATGATTAGCACAGTTAGGGACGAATGTTCCCAAGAGGGAGATATTGTAAGGCTCCACATGTTGGAAGGTATGAAAGTGCCTAATAAATGAAGTTTGGAAATTATTTTAAGTGTAAGTGATTTCACGAAAAGGTATATGACCCTTGAAATGAAATACAGGCCGTACCTAGGCTTCGCAGATTCGAGGTTGTGAATCCAGTAGCTCCATCTAAGACGACCACCAATGCAAAAAGGTAATTATGGATCGTATGTTGTTCCATGAGCCATAACTTATGCTCGTGGAATGGTGGTCAGACTTGGTGGAAATAATGGCTTTCTAAAGTTTGAAGTATGAATTAACAAAATGACCCGTGGTTTGGTTGACGGGTCATAGTTGGTATCATGGTTGGAGTTCCAGAAAAGATTCTTGAGGGTCCAAAAATTAATAGGACAAAACCCATTTCCACAACCCGTGGACTGTATCACGGTCCGTAATCGGGGTCTTGTGATCTTGTCCGACAGATCTTAAGAAGGGGAAATTTTGACATTTTTTGAGATCCTAAGTCTATGATACGTCGTTTAAACCCTCCCCCCCTACCCCAAGTAAGTCCTTTTCAGCTCTATACAACCCTAAACTACTCCACTCTAACTCATTCTAAAATATTTCAAGTCCAAACTCCTCCCAAACACTCTCAAGTTTCTCAACGCCTTCAAGAAAGGAGTCCAAGCTAAGGTTTTAGATTTTCTTTATCCTCCAACAATATTTTCATCTCTAATCACACCAAGGTATGTGAGTTTTGATTTGTGGAGACCTTTCCTCCACAAAGCTCAACATTCATCTTCTTCATATATTTTTCAAGTCATGGTAACATATGATAAATTCATGAACTCTTTTATATGATGATATTATGAAGCGATTTATGCTATTTTGCCTTTGTACACTATTATATTATGAGATGTCATGAAAAATTTATGATTTAAATGAGGGTTTAATGATGTCCTAACAAAGTTTTATCTTGTTGTTGGTGGGTTACTTTGAATGATTCTCAAATGATTCTGTTTTACTTCTCTCGTGTTATTTACTCTCAAGTTGAATGATTTTAAGTATATATATATATATATCCACTATATTTTGACCAAAGCTATATGCCAAGTTTCTTATGTTGATGAAAGTCTTATGGACAGATATATGAACTATGAATGTTATGAATTTTGTAAAGCTATTATGCATGCTATGAACGATGAGAATATTGTGAAAGATATGAATGATATGAATCCCTATCTTTGATATTAACAAGATTTGATTTTGATGAGCTACTCTATGATGATATTATGATATTATAGGACTTCGTATACTATGACTATGAATTGAGTATTCCTTAGGATGGTGACCTAGTATCTAGAGGACCTTGGCAGATAACCATTATCCCTTAACTATGTTGCCACCATAGGTTTGTGATTAGCTAATGGATCCATATATCTCCCATTGCATGATTGACTGAAAAGGGTAGTGTTCTCATAAAGATCCTCTTCTATGTTAACTGAAAAAGGGCGGTATTCCTGTAAGACATTTGTGAAATGCTCTCCAAAATGGGGTAAATGCCCGTAAGGTGAAGTGTTAGGTTTACCTTGACAAAGTAGACCACTCCTTGTTTGGTGTGGAGTGAACATTGAGATTCCAAGTAGCAGCTCGCTTGGTCTTACATGTTGGTTATGGTCCCATCCCATCTATGTATGATATTTCATGTGATTTGATAATTCTTCATGCATGTTTGACTATGCATTGATCATTCATGCCATATTGAGCCTATATCCATTGAGTATGATTATGCATATTGTTTAATTATGGCTTACGTTCCTTGTTGCATTTCACCCCGCATACTTAGTACATTCCAAGTACTAACACATACTTTTTGCCTACATGATCTAACCATGTAGGGACCGAAGCTCCTATCCATCCTCCTCCTCCACGTGGCTAGAATGATCTATTGAAGATTACTATTGATGAGTCTTTCATTTCCAGGACAATATCCACTAACTTTTCTATTTTATTAAGACTTGTTTATTTATGAATATTTATCTTTTGATGGTGAGCCCGGGAGATGTCTTGAACCCCGTTCCACTCATGTTAGAGGTGTTATTGGACATTGATATGTATGTTATGAGCTCGACTCCTATTATGTTTATATATCTATTAAAGACATCCCTTAGTTTCTACTCTCTTCTATGTGTGATGCTTTTTGTTGTGATGAGATGAAGGTCCTAAGCTCCCATTGCCTCATTGCGTGAGTCATACTTACCCGTCCCTTAGTCATTATTTGTTATGTGCTCATGCTAATATCCTTCCCCATAACATCCCCATGGCTTGAGTCCAAAGTCCCGCTTCCCCTAAAATTATGTGTTTGTTGTTTAATTATGCTTCCGCAACTAAGGATGTGCGATTTATGCTCAGGAGGCTCATTGGGGTCTCTTTGGGTTCTCCATTCGCTAAAATTACGCCTAGGTCCTAGGCTTGGGTTGTGACATTGCTAGAATATGCATCTTTGCCCGTAAAAAATATCTTTTGACCCGACTACTCTAAAATTCAACCAAGACTATTTATTCATATAATTTTTCGTGTTGATCACGATGTTAGCCTTAGATTTGCCAAAAAGATTTGAAATTATGTGTTATGCGGGCAATCTCTCATCTATGAGTATTTTGATAATTTTACAGGGTGTAACAGTTTAAAATTCAAATTAAACACTTTGACTTCATCAAATATAATTTTATCTCATATTCAATGTTAATTTTTTTTCAATTCAAGTTCTGCAAATTTAATAAATTTATTGTAAGATTAAAATAAATTCATAATGCACAAAAATAATTTTTTAATATGAATTAAAAAAAAATTGATTTATTTTTTAATTGAAAATTCTATGTAAATTATGTACATCATGTTTGTGTACATCAACTTCAATTATACTCTAAGTTATGATATAAAAAAAAATTCTTAGATTGAATTTAACATTCATCATTGTGGCCTACACACAGTATACTTTAAATGCTATGTTACATAGTCTTTTAAATTATTTTTTTCTTTCTACTAAGGAATTACTAAAAAAGGAAAGCAAAACTATCATTGTTGATATAAAATAGAGGAAGTACATAACAATAAAATAGAAAAACTTTCTTATACATAAATTTATATTTTCAAGCAAAATAAAAAAATGAATAAAATAATTAAATATCTAAACACTTGAAAATTTGTTTATAATCCTCCTAAAAGAGGGTAGATATATGAATGTGACATAGTATATTTCAGAAAGTCGAATTTCTTGGTTAAGAGAAGTAACTAATATTTGTCAATATGCACATTTATTAATATATTCACAATAATATAAATACTCTCGATTATAATTATTTTTATCAAAAAAGTAACACAATTAGAATGAAGATATTACTCACCATAATTGAAGTCAGTATATAGTAGAAGCAAAATTTTTAGCATATAATGCAATCATTGCTCACCTGCATATAAAAAATAAATCACACAAAAATGATCGGGTCGTAAGGTGTGGTGTAGATTACCTTTGGCAAGTAGTGTACTCTCATCCGATGGGAGGCTTTCATCGAGCGAATTCATGTAATATCTCTCATGGATTTGAGATGTCAGTTAAGGTCATATCCCCACTAAGTATAAAGTATTTTTGCATTACATGCATCATGGATTTCATGACATATTGATATAATACTCTTCCTTGTATATATAAACTTCTTTCTATATATGTGCCCTTGTCATCTAACATTGAATGCAGGTTTAATGAGTTCATAATCATGTGCATGCCCGCATACTTAGTACATTCAAACGTACTAACACATACTCTTTTTCCTACATGACCTAACCATGTAGGGGACCGAAGACTATGATCTTCCACCTCATGATGGTTAGCTTGATTGACACAGAGTTGCTTGTGGTGAGTCCTATCATCCAAGGATAAGCCACCTTTTATCTACCGACTATGTTATGATGTTATTGTTTTTTCTTTGAGGGTGAGCCCGGGATGTATCTTGGCCCCCGACCTATTCTATACTAGAGACATTGTTGGACATCTTACAGTCTTTCGTACAATTATGCTATGTGTATTTTGAGATGCTATGATCATGTACTATGTATGGATGATATGACTATGTGATATGAGATGATGTGGAAAGTCCTAAGTTTTATGATATTCTCATAACTTGAGTCCTCCTTACCGGTCTCTTAGTTTTATGTGTTATGTGCTATGTGACTCTATGCAAATCCCTATCACTATAACATCCCCATAGCTTGAGTCATACTTATCCACCTCGTAGAACTATGTTTAATGTATATCTATGCGCTTCCGAATCGATGATCTGTGAACGCATGCTATGAGGCTTGTTTGGGGACTCTCGAGTTCTCATTCCCCGTGTCACTCCTAGGCCCTATCCTCGAGTTGTGACACAATGGCTATTGAGCATAATGATAATTAGAATTCGTGATAGATTATGATCAGGATGCAATACATGATAAGAATTTTAAATTAAATGAATTCAGTATGATAATAATAATTTGTGGATCTTTAAAGTTATGAATTACTACTACTTGATGAGTAACATGATCGTATGAGAAGATGTAGAATATGTTGAGACACTGCTCGAATAGAATTATAAAGAGCTAGAATAAAAAATGCATAAAATTAGTGAGATATATGTTAGTCTTTAGAAAAATACAAGAACAAAGACATTCACTATGATGGAAAAGGTCAAAGATGTATTTTTTGAGAGAGTGGAGAATTGAATTCAAAGACATGCGGTTCCATATATTCTGCTTTGGTTATGGTAATAATATTATATATCATTGATCTGGCTTAGAAAACTATTGGGTAATATTTAAAAAAAGCTATATATGTGCGGCTTGAATATGGTGATAATCACTTTTTGTGATTTTGAGTATGGTAATTAGTACATTGAATTTTTTAGAAGGGATATGGTATGGTTGATAACAAGATGATCAATAATAAGTTAATATACATGAATTCATAAAGATCTTTATGGTATAAGGTAATGTTGACATATAAGGAGAATTGAGTTATATGATTGGAGTTAGAATTCAAGTTCTTCATAGTGAGTGTATGTTCATGGTAGTATGTTTTTTCAAGGTATGAATTGGTAAAGTATGAACTGATCGAATTGTTTTGAGGTTGAACATTTGAAAGGACTTATACATGATTTGGATTGTAAGGTTAGTTACTTTTAACTATTAAAGGACTTAAGGAAGAGTGTTACTTAAAGTTTTCATTTAGAGTATGAAAAAAATATAATGAGTTATTGGTTAAAGGATATGATTGGTTGGCAAGTTAGTTAACAGAATAAAAATCAGATATATTGAACAGTTTAAGGTATTTGAAATTGTTGTTATGAAAAGAATCTGAGAAAGGTGAAGGAATATGACATCTCGTATAGATCTTTCCTTTGAAGTTGAGGGTGATATGGATTTCCACCTTTGAGTTCAAACATTATCGTATAATGTGAACTGAGTTGGCACAAACTTATTAGGGGTTTATCCATAATTTTTACGAAGAATGAATTGAATTCAACTGATGAATAATGATGTAAGGAAGATATTAATTGCATTTATTTTAATTTGGATTATGCGAATTATGGTGGATGACTTATGGGGAGAACTACGGTATGAACCTAAAGTTCTACGTGATTATTAAGGATTTTGAGGCAATAATAACTACTCAATTACTGAGATTACACATACTATTATAATGCTCTCTTGGTAAAGTAAGGTGTTTGTAGAGACTCAATCATTATAGATATGACGGAATAGATGTTGCTTTAGAGCAATTAAAATTTTTCAGTATTCTACAAGTGTCATCTTGATCATAAAATTTATATAAGAGCTGTCATGAATACTTATAAGGTTCCGACAGTCTTAAGAGTCATCTCATTATTGAGGTCATGTTCTGGCTATATATAATTGAATGTAGGGCTTGTTGAGTCTAGCTCTACCGCTCTTAAGAGTTGTTTACCATCACTGTTATTGATCTATTATTTTTTATAGTGTTGTTAGAGGTTCTATATGTTTGAATTTATCGCTTTCTAAGTGGTTACTTGATTATTTCCTTCATTGAGTTAGAAAAATTCATTTTTTTATGATGAGTACCCAATGTTTAAAAATCACATTTTATAACTTAAGCTCGTGAGAAGAGTTGATTATAAGAATGAAATCTTGACAAGATCTGTGATAATTTTTGCATTATGAGTGGGACATGGTTGGTCTATGTTCATTTCTAATTATACCCAATATTATTGATTTAGAATTTTAATGTGATTATGTGAGAAAAAAATTATTCAAATGGTTGTGTTATGATCGAGTGTGTGTTGGTTCTGATTGGGTTCATGAGTTAGTCTGTGACTTGAAAATTATTTCTGATTGTAAAACTACCAAAATTTGATTCAAAAGTTCAATTCTTAGTAGTTGATCTTGATGGATGATTTTAAGGAGGAGCTTAAATGGAGAGACGGACACTGATTTTAGAAGATCATAACTCAGACTTTTGGTAACATTGGTTCCTTCTTCTTTTTTTGACCGTACGAGGACGAACGATGGGTAAATTGGTGTTAGATGTAACAACCTATTAGGTCGATTTGAATATTAAAGTGTCTTATACCATAAAAGATTCATCCCGCATAATTTAACAGATATTTTGGATTATTCAATAACTTTTGTTATTTAGTTAAGGGGTAAGTTTAGATAATTAATTTCATTTGTGGGCTAAAGTAGTAATTTATGTAATACGCTAAACCACTTATCTTATTGTAATGACCCTCCGGGGTATTTCTATGATTTTGCAATATTTCGTTGATTTGACCATGTGTATGGTGACCTCGGGCCATTGGTGATTCGTTAGGACTGTTGGAATGGTTATTAGTAGGGTTATTTGGGAGTAATGTGGATTTTTGAATTAATTGAGAAGTTATAACTGTAAAATGAGTTTTCTGGTAAAGTCCTAGTAAATGGTGTCAGAACGTAATTCTGACGATTCCATCAGCTCTGGAGCGGCCGAATTAGGCTAGGAGCACGTCCGGTGCAGTTATAACATGGATTGCAAATTTAGCCACCGAAATTGGTTAATAGTTGACTTCGTCAATGCTCTTGGAAACCATGCCCCAGATGAGAATTTTGATAGCACAGTTAGCTCTAGAATGTCGATTTTGTTCTAAGATGACCCTTCGTTTGATACCGGGGACGTCCCAGATGCGATTTTACCCCCTTGGGGGCTTTTCATTATAAGTTGCAGATAAAGAAGTTGGACTCTCACTTTATCGTAGGAAGCTTTGTTGGAAATCCGACCACACTATTGGATTCGTAACGTCGAAATTCATATGATTACATAGTTTGATTGCGTAAATTAGAATCTAAACGAGCCTAAAATAACAAAAATAAAATTGAAAGGTTAGTGAAAGGGGGTGACGTGGTAGGACCTGGGGCTTCCACGTGATGCAACCTGGGGATGCCACATGGTAGCTAGCTGGCAACATATATAAATAGCCATTTCCATGAATTATTTCCTATGTATACATAACTCTCAACTTCGCACTGCGATTTTGATCTCATTTTTCATCCAATTTGAGTGATTCAAAATGCCACATTGTATGAATTTTCACGAGAAACATCATGTAAGTGTCAGATTCCATTTTTAGCATGTATTTTGAGGTAAAATCTCTATTTTTCATGGGTTATATATCGGAAATGAGTGAAAAGTTTATATTGCAATACCTCGATCATTTCTCAACGGAATTAAGTGAAATTTGGGTCTAAATTATTTTATTTTTTGAGAAGAACATTGTGGTATGCTTGGATCTTGTTAATTTGGTGATATTTTTGTAAAATTTGACCGAGAAGTTATGTAAGAAATATTTTCTGATAAGAAATACAACTTTGTTTTAGAAACCTTCTCTAGCTTTTAGGATCTATTTTAGGGTCAATTTCTGGCTATGAACTTGGGGTGATATAAGGATCATTTTACGAGGGTTAGTCTGATATTTTAGGAGTAGGCCTCATATTTTTCCATTTTAATCATAATTGATGTAATTCCACTCATTTCTTGAGACTTTACGGCCAAATCAGCCGTAATGATCTTGTGACTTATGTTTTGACAACTGAGCAATATTGGAGATGACAAGGAAGGGAAGGCTCTGGTGGATTGACTTAGGATGTGAGGAATCGTCTGCCAGGTAGGTTAGACTTTCTCTACACCTTAGACTGAGTTAAAATGCATACGTATGTGAAATGGTATGTGTAGAAATGTACTATTTATGAGTTGAGCTATGAAATACATATTGTATATAGTTGGTTGTGATTTGTATGTGACATATACGATAATTTGGGGTAAAAATTATTATATTGAGAATTGTGTTAGTTGTAGTTGCTATATTAGTTGAGTTTCGACACTGGTTGTGTCACGCCTCCAACTCTACAAAGACGGACAGGCACTCGGTGCCCCCTAGCCCCGAGAGAACCAACATACGACC
>JBCEWC010010059.1:0-18064 GCA_038996855.1 Solanum aculeatissimum | reverse complement strand
ATAATAATAAATGTAGAAAGGTGAGGGTGAGGTACTTTCCCCGGCATACGGAAAGAAAATCCAGGATGACGGCTTTCGTTGCTGGCTGATAATTGGAATGGGTACTCCAACCTAAGTCCTTTGATATGCAATCATGAACATGATCTGTTATTTGCATATAAACTTAATTAAAGGATTTTTCTTGGAGGTTGACAATTTAAATGAAGACATGCACGTAAGAAAGGAACATAAACTGTGGATATTTGACTGGAAACTGCCAAGTGGAAGAATGAGTAGTTACCCTATGACACAAGTTTGGAAGAGATGGTGGCTTGAGCTGTTCATGAGACAGAAATAGCTTGCATCTTGATTTAATCATGCCTGTATACCAAGAAGGGGTTTGAGTCTCAAGGATCACAATTTAAGGCATGTTGTCAACACTTCGAGACATGGCTTGATGGCTCCAATTTACAGAGAGGCCTACTGTTTTCTTTTTAAATGGAAGGAGGCGTACTGTTGATCCAAGTCATTTGATTAGTTCATTTATCTCCACTGGAGGTGTACTAATTTTATCTTAAAGCTAGATTTGCATCACCTTATCATAGAAATTTTATGCTATTTCATTTGCTCTTCCAGGTCTGTTCAGTGAATTATCACTCCAAATCCCTCAATATTTATTTCCCAAGAAATGTCTACACACGAGAACTAGGACCTAAAATCCCCTCCATTAGCATTAAAACTAGCAATAATTCATGAATATGTGTCTAAGTTAGCTAATTTGAATCTTGGGCTATTTTAACTTCTTTTGTGCTCAAATTGTGCCCATCTTTGGAGCACAAGTTCCTTGAGCTGGTGAGGAACCTATGAGAGAGTCAGTCCGATGATTTGCGCATGGGTCCCATGAGCCCATAAAAAATGGGGGAATTCAGCCGCAAGGCTGTCCCTGTCTACTCTCTCTTATGGTAGGTATTTATCTTCTTTGTTAGTTTGATACCACTTCTATCCCTCCGGCTTCGCACTTCTGTTGCTTTAAGATTGGTTGGTTTATCAAGTTCGAAACCCACTGGGTGCAAACAATTTCTGAGGGCCATCAGACTTGGTAAAACCTGAATTAACCGTGGTGCACTTACGGGAAACTCCTTGCCGAGGGCCTGTGCACCCCCGGGATTAGTCGGGGCTCTAAGAGACTCGGACACCCGGTGCAAATAAAAGAAAAAGATTGGTTGGTTTTACATTCCCATTGTGTTACTACCCGTGCTTGCAATTGCACTTAGAGCCCTCACTCTCAAATAATCCATGAGCGTGCAATTCATGTTGCCTTTGTGAATAGTAGGTAGTTAAATAAACTCTGATCTACTTTTTCCATGAGTTGCACAGTATGGCTCGTATAGTGTCTCGTGCCTCCTGGGTTGTAACTTCGCCAAACTGCAATAGTTTCACACGGATGTCTTAATACGGCTCGTATTATGAAAATATGGTTCGTATGTACAAAAGCCACAAATATCATTACCAAATTTGGAGTCAAAAAGCTTCGGACAGGCATATTTACAAAATATTCGTAACCTATTGGTCATGAAAAACTGAGAAAAGTACCAAATTCCTTTTACTGAAAGAGGTGCATATCAATCTTTCCGTAATTGATATCTTGGAAGGAGTTATAAAATACACCAAGAACATTAAAGATATTGTTGCAAACAAGAGTCGGCTGCCAGAGTGTAGGACAGTTTCACTCACTGAGGTATAAGTTTATAATTATGATTTCAACTGCAAATTATGATTTTGTTGTTGCGATTATGAGTAGCTAAATCCCATAACTAGGGTTGTGGCAATCATGATAAATTAACGAAGTAAGTTAACCTAAAAAGTGATTCTTGAACGGTGTGCATGCATGTTCTAATGTTTAGTTGCCTCAGCCAGAGATAAGCACCCAAGAGGCAAGAGCTAAATAATCTTCTTTGTTTGAATTAAGATGCATCTGCTGTCCTTTTGTTGTTGGTTTGAAAAAGAAAAAAATTATTGGGAAAGCTAATTGAAAATTTAAGTTATGCTATCTGATGGAGTAGGTCAGTGCATATATCCTTGGAGAATACAGCCATCTTCTGGCTAGCAGGCCTGGGTGTAGTCCAAAGGAAATCTTTGGTATCATTCATGAGAAGCTCCCTTCTGTTACGTAAGGACATTCAGTGTTTGATCTCATTTTCTCATTGTTCTCTATTCTCCAGTCTGTTATTTTACACAAACTATGCTATTCAGGACTTCAACAATTCCTATTCTTCTGTCAACATATGCCAAGATCTTGATGCATACACAGCCACCAGATCCGGAGCTACAGAATCAGATTTGGGCAATCTTCAGGAAGTAAGATAGTTCTGTTCATCCTGTAAGGTCGTTTTTCTTCTGCGGATATATCCGAAGGTATTGCAATAATTGCTAGAGCTGCATAATATCCCAGATATGAAGGCTGCTTCGATGTAGAGATACAGCAACGGGCTGTGGAATACTTTGAGTTGAGTAAGAAAGGTGCAGCTTTAATGGACATCTTAGCTGAAATGCCCAAGTTCCCTGAGCGACAGGTATTCATGCAGGACTTCTCGACTTCGATTATTTTTATCTGCAGTATTCTACATAAGTGATGTATTGGTTCAATGTGAGAGTACTCCTTTTGCATCATATAATGTAATCTTTGAACTGTGCAGTATGCTTTTGTCCTTTTATTTGATTTTCATTTTTAATCATTGGTGTTAAGCCAAAATACTCTCTTTACAATGTAGTCGTCACTGATAAAAAAAACCGAGGATACTGAGGCTGATACCGCTGACCAAAGTGCAATCAAGTTACGTGCACATCAGCAAAATTCTAATGCTCTAGTAGTGACAGACCAACACCCTGCTAATGGAACTCCACCAGTCAGCCAGCTAGGTCCAGTAAAAGTTCCAAGCATGAGCAATGTGGTAATTTGTCTCTCTGACCATTTAGTGAAAAATTGAGGATTTAGTGTCTTACTTTTTCATTATTAGATGGTAATCAACAAGTTATTTATGGCCAGGATTGTGATTCAGCGGGTCAAAGGGAGGCTCAGTCAAATGGAACTTTGACTGTTGTGGATCCTCAACCCCCTTCAACCCCTTCGCCTGATCTCCTGGGTGATCTTTTAAGTCCTTTGGCTATTGAGGGCCCTCAGTTTGCTGAGAACCAATCTGACCATAGTTTGGGTGCTGGTGTTAAAGGTGCTGCAATTGCAGAGGAGGCACTAGCACTTGCACCTATTGAAGAACCGATGAACACCGTCCAGGTACTGCTTTCTTTGATGATTGTTAATATGCTTTACCCTTTTGCTTTCAAATTATAACTCCTAATTTAGTGATAGGAAGATGTTACCATTTCTTTTTCAGTTTCTAGTTCATTGGATTCTTTTACCAAATTCAGGTCTCTCAATTCATCATATTTTCCTATTTCTTGAAAGTTGTAAGAGATTTGTTGTTAATTTTGCTGAAATCTGCTGGGATAATCTTTAAAAAGTGTTTGTCTAGTATCACTAGCACGTTTGCCCATGACCCTAAATACATTTTCATTACCATTTGCCAGTAGAAGCACTTCTATTTCATGCTTTGCAAAATTAGCTAATGTTGTCACCTTTGTAATTTTAAGGGAAATTTTGCTGCACTCTAGATTTTTATTATGATGCCTTCATGTTCAGAAACTCCTGCTAATTCTTTTTTTGACTTGCTTTGAAATGTTTTTCCTTGGGATGAGGATCTATTGGAAACAACCTCTCTACCTCCCAAGGTAGGGGTAAGGTTTGCATACACTACTCTCTCCAAACCACACGTGGTACTACACTGGGCACATTGTTGTTTTTGTCACCTATTTCAAAAGTAATATTATTTTGACAGTCTTACCTTACCTTGTTGTAGCCAATAGGAAACATTGCAGAGAGGTTTCATGCCTTGTGCCTTAAAGATAGTGGTGTACTATATGAGGATCCATACATTCAGGTAGATGAGCAATCCAGATTTATTGTTTTAACTGTCGTGTGATGACTTCTATGCACTTAGTTTTTTTCGTTGGCACAATTCTAGATTGGCACAAAAGCAGATTGGCGGGCTCATCTTGGACGGCTTGTCCTGTTCTTGGGAAATAAGAATACGTCCCCACTTGTTTCAGTGCAGGCTATAATAATGTCTCCATCTCACCTGAGGACAGAACTATCATTAGTACCTGAGACTATTCCACCACGTGCGCAGGTCAGATAGTTAATTTATTTGTCTAACTTATTTGATTGTCGTTTTATCTTATAATCTACAACCAAATGAATTTCTGCAGGTTCAATGCCCCCTTGAAGTTGTTAACCTACGTCCAAGTAGGGATGTTGCTGTTCTTGACTTCTCATATAAGTTCGGAACTCATTTGGTATTAATTCTTTATGATTTTTTTTTAAATGGTCTGAGATAGAAGTGAAAGCTTAGTGCTAAGGGCCCATCACCTTCAATCATGAGATTGGAGCTGCAAGCCACCTAGGGAACAAGTGATAAAAGCCTCTCTCCTGGGTGGGGGGTTGAGGTTGGAGTATAATGGTCTGTTGTCTGTCATTGTTAAGTCCATTTTTGTATGCTTTTTTTGAACTTTGTTGTGCATTTACAGGTTAATGTTAAACTTCGCCTCCCCGCTGTCTTGAATAAGTTTTTTCAGCCTATCACAGTATCTGCAGAAGAATTTTTCCCACAATGGAGATCACTATCTGGGCCACCTTTGAAGCTCCAAGAAGTGGTCTGTCCATTTTCTTTGTTGAACTTTAGCAATATACTTGTATATGGAAATGTTCTCTGAAGAGTGTATAATTAAGTACATCACAAATCACGAACGAATGCCTGGATTGCTATCTCAATCTTACATGGGCATATCGATATCTGAAACACGGCCTCAAACCTTATTTTTCTAATTTGACCAGGTTAGAGGCGTAAGACCAGTGGCACTTCTTGAAATGGCAAACTTGTTCAATAGTTTTCAATTGATTGTGTGTCCAGGACTTGTGAGTTTCTGATCTTTCATCTATTTTGGCTTGTTACCTTCTTGATTTTGACCTTCATATTTCCTCATTATTTTTTAATTTTTTTTTTTGAATTTCTTATTCAGGATCCAAATCCAAATAATTTGGTTGCTAGCACAACTTTCTATTCAGAGAGTACGCGAGCCATGTTGTGTTTGGTAAGGCAATGGTCTTGTGGTACCTGCTGCCTAAATTTTATTGATTTGTAGATATAATATGAGAAAGTGTCAGTTTATATAGTAATATAGGAATTAGCATACCATATCACATTCTCTTTTGGCAATTTGCCTTAGACCTGAATCAAGTAGCCGAGTTTGTCCAATAAGAACTTACATTACAGTTGTCAGAGTTTTTCATTACTTCATATGAGAAGATGGAGATTGTGGTTTCTTGGAATAATACTTTCACCGGAAAATAAGTCAGAAAACCACTTATTTTCAAAATAACATTCTCTCATGCCAAACATACCAGTCATTTTTGTGCTTTATCATTCAGTTTAAAATAGAAAAGTACTCTAGAAAGTTATCTTACATCTTTAGTTGTGATATTCAGGTAAGAATAGAAACGGATCCAGCTGATAAAACTCAATTGCGTATGACAGTTGCTTCTGGAGATCCTGCTCTGACATTCGAGTATGAGCAAAATGTGCTTTCTAATATTATCTTTAATGTATCCATTACTGACTTATAAATCACCTATGGATTCTCTTCTAACTATATGTAGGTTGAAGGAGTTCTTGAAGGAACAATTGGTTAGTATCTCTACAGCTTCTCGGGCAGCTACACCACCCGTACCTGCACAACCTCAGCCAACAAGCCCACCACCGCCAGCATCAGATCCTGGAGCATTGCTTGCTGGTTTGCTATAAGTGGCTTTAAATATGTTTGAGAATTATATCCAGAGTCAGCGGTTGTAAAATTTGTTCATAATACAAGCTGAAACGTCCCCAAAAGGCAAGATTGGCACCTAACAACGCGATGCAAGGGCTGGCGGAAACAAGGGTGACACTGTCTGATCGATATAGCACGTGGTTGGAATTCCTGGGCAGAGTTCAGATGAAATTTTGAGATTCTTTTGCACAAATATGTTGTGCTTTGTTGAGATTTATAGGTTTAGATGACAGGGCCTATTTTTATTTTTGGTTCCCTTCAAATTTTGATCTTCATTTAGTCAGGCCTTTACATCATTGGTTTCTGCAGTGTCAATAGCGCAAGTCATTGTAAGTGCTGCCTTGGTATGTTCCTATGTATACTACAAGAATTATGATGAAGAAAAAGAAGTATTTGGCGTTGATTGCCTTATTTTCTTTAGTGTTCAAATGAGGTAGAGAGAAATGAGTTGTTAATTTAAAGTTTGTTGAAGCAATGGCAACACAATTTTTTACGACAACATACACGACGTAATCTCATAAGTGGATTTTGAGAAGATCGGTATGCATGTAGTCTTACCTAATCTTGTGGTTTGTGAAAAGGTAGACAGATTATTTTTGATGGATCCTTGCCCTCAAGAACACAACTCATTTCATATCCAGATGATAGATTCTCAATCTATTTTTATTGAAGCAACAACAGCACTCTACAACTTGTAGTTCATGGTGAGGCTATACGTGCTATTTCCTTAGGTCATTAAGGTCACTGGTATGCATGTAGCAAATCCATGGGGCTTGTTGTTAGTTTTTAAGTGCCATTCAACTGAAATTAGCTAATTTTTTCTATTTTTCATGTGTTAGCATATTGATTTTTTTTTATGGTATGGCTTCCAATCAGTTTTACTGCAAAATTTTTATAGAACAGTTCGTAATGATCTAAGGAAGAATTCTAATAGCCATCTTGGTCTGCGAGCGTGTTATTTTGGCATTTAAGGACCACTCAATAGAAATTAGGTAATTTTCTCTGTTTTTCGTTTGTGTTAGCGCATGAATTTTCTTAGTGGTATGCTTACGATCAATTTTTCGTGAAATCTTTACAGAATAATTCATAATGATTTGAGGAACAATTTCAAATGCCCCAGCCTGATTCAGTGTTTTTTTAGCATTTAGGAGCTACTCAACAATACTTAGATGATTTTCTCTATTTTTCGTGTGTATTAGCCCATAAAGTTTTGGTGGTATGACTTAGAGTTAATTTTTTTTTTGCAAAATTTTTGCAGAACCGTCCGTAATAACTTGGGAAGAATTACAATTATCCCTTCCTGATCCGCGATGCATTTTTTTTTAGCATTTTGGAACCACGATATAGGAATTAGGTAATTTTTTTTTCCAGTTTTCTTGTGTGTTAGACGATAACTTTTTTGATAGTATTGACTTCCTGTTAGTTTTTTCGTGAAACCTTTCAAAATAATCCATAATGACCTAAGGAAGAATTCTAATAGCCCCGACCTGATCTATTGTGCATTTTTAAACATTTAGGGGCCACACAATAAAAATTTGAGGATTTTCTCCATTTTTCGTATGTTTTAAACTGTGAAATCTTTTTTGGTGGTATGAATTCCAATTAATTGTTTTGCAAACCTTTACAAAATCTTCTATACTGATCTGGGGAAGAATTTCAATCGTCTTGGCCTGATGCACAACACGTTTTCTGGCATTTATGGACCACTCAGAAGGAATTGGGCATTTTTATTTTTCATCTTTGTTAGCACATGAATTTTTTAGTGACATAGATTTTATACTATTTGTAATGACATGGGGAAGAATTCTAATAGATCCTGCTGCATTTTTTGGCATTTAGGAGCAACTAAAGTGGAATTAGACAATTCTCTTCATTCTTCCATGCGTGTTAGTTCATAAATTTTTTGGTGGTATGATTTCTAGTAAATATTTTCTCAAAACCTTTACAAAATCGTCTATGGTGACTTGGGGAAAAATTTCAATAGCTTCAGTTAATTCGCGGTGCATTTTTCAGTATTTAGGGACCACTAAATAAGAATTAGGCGATTTTTTCTATTTTATTGTGTGTTAGCCCATTGGATTTTTGGTGGTATGAATTTCAATTAATTTTTTTGCAAAATCTTTACAAAATCATCAGTAATGACCTACAAAAGAATTTCAATAGTTCCGACTTGCTCTGCAATATGTTTTTTAGCATTTAGGAGCAACTCAATGGTAATTTAGTAATTTTCTCCATTTCTTTGTGTGTTAGCCTATGAATTTTCTGGTGGTATGACTTTCGATCAATTTTTCTATGAAACCTGTACAAAATCATCTGTAATGACTTGAGAAAGAATTCTAATAGCCCTGGCCTAATCAACAACACGTTTTTAGCATTTAGGGATGTTTTCATTTTTCGTGTGCGTTTGCCCATGATTTTTTTCAGTGGTATAGAATTTGATAAATATTTCTGTGGAACCTTTAGAAAATCATCCATAATGATCTGGGAAAGAGTTCCAACAGTCCGACCTAATTCATACTATAATTTTTAGGCATTTAGGAGCAACTCAATAGGAATTAGGCGTTTTTCTCTATTTTTCATGTGTTAGCCCATTAAATTTTTGTTGGTATGTCTGTTTCATCAATATTTTCTCAAAACATTTACAGAACTGTTCGTGATAATCTGGAAAAGAATTTTAATAGACTAGAACTAATCGTGTAGCTTTTTTTTTAGCTTCAGGGATCACTTAAAAGAAATTAGATGATTTTCTAGATTTTTCGTGTGTCATAGCGTATGAATTTTTTTTGTAGCATTGACTTGATTCACATCACATTTTTTAGCATTTAGGGGCCACTAAACAAGAATTAAGCGGTTTTCTCTATTTTTCATATATGTTAGCCATGAATATTTTTTGTGTGGGTTTGTAACGAGCCCTTCAAGAGTCCCAGGTGGCCCGACGGCGCCGAAGGATGTCTGGTAGGATTTTATGGGCCAAGGAAAACAAAAAAATGATTTCAGTAGTTTGTCATGGGTGTTAGCCCATGGTTCCTGGCGCTACTTGAGGTTCGGGGGCAACATTCTCAAAAAATTACACCAAGGGGTCCATAACGAGCCCGACAAGAGGCCCAGGTGTCTCGGCACGGTCAGAGATCGCCTAGTAGGATTTTATGGGCTAAGGAATAGAAAACAAGCGATTTCTGCAGTTTTTCGTGGGTGTTAGCCAATAGTTTTTGGCGCTATTCGGGGCTCGGGGCAACTTTTCGAAAAAATTATACCAAGGGATCCGTAACGAGCCTGGAAAGAGGCCCAGGTGGCCCGGCGATGCCGGAGATCGCATGGTAGAATTTTATGGACCATGGAACAGGAAACAAATGATTTCAATAGTTTTTCATGGGTGTTAGCCCCAGTTCCTGGGCTTCCCGGGGCTAGAGACCAACTTTCCTGAAATATTATATTGAGGGGTCCATAACAAGCCCGAAAGAGGCCCAGATGGCCCGATGGTGCTAGAGATTGTCTGGTAGGATTTTATGGGATAAGGAACAGGAAATAAACACTTTTGACAATTTCTCATGGTTTTTAGCCCACGATTCTTGGCGCTACCCGGGGCTCGGGGCCAACTTTCCCAAAAAATTATATCGAGGGATACGTAATGAGCTCACAAGAGGCCTAGGTGGCCTGGCGGCGCCGGAGATCGCCTGGTAGGATTTTACGGGCCAAGGAACAAGAAACAGGTGATTTTGGTAGTTTTTCGTGGGTGTTAGCCCACAGTTCTTGGTGCTTCCCCAGGATTAGGGCAAACAATCCTTAAAAATTTTACCGAGATGTTCGTAACGATCCAGGCAAGAGGCCCAGGTGGCCCAGGTGGCCCTATGGGGTTGGAGAAGACTTGGTAGGATTTATGGGCCAAGGAACAGAAAACAAACGATTTCAACAGTTTTTCATTAGTGTTAGCCTACAATTTCTGGTGTTGCCCGGGGCTCGAGGGGTCCGTAACGTGTCTGACAAAGGCTCAGGTGGTCCAGCGGCATTGGAGATCACTGGGTATGATTTTATAGGTCAAGGAACAAGAAATAAGTGATTTGAACGCTTTTTCATTGGTGTTAGCCCACAGTTTCTGGCACTGCCCTGGGGCTCATGACAAACATTCCTAAACAATTATACCGAGGGGTCCGTAACGAGCCCGAAAATAGGCCCAGGTAAGCCATTGACATTGGAGATCACCTGGTAGGATTTTATGGGCCAAGTAGAAGGAAACAAGCGATTTGGACCCATTTTCATGGGTGTTAGCCCACAAATCTTGACGCTGCCCGGGACTCGGGGCCAACTTTGCAAAAATATTATACAGAGGGTTCTGTAACGAGTCCGGAACAAGACCCAGGTGGCCCAACGATATTAGATATCACCTGATAGGGTTTTATTGGCCAAGGAATAGGAAACAAATAATTTGGGCCCTTTTTCATGGGTGTTAGCCCACAATTCTTGTCGCTTCCCGAGGCTCAGGGCAAACTTTCTTGAAAAATTATACCGAGGGGCCCGTAACGAGCCAAAAAAGAGGCCTAACAGCATTGGAGACCTCATAATAGGATTTTATGGTCCAAGGAAAACGAAACTGACAATTTGGGCCTTTTTTTGTGGGTGTAGCCCACAGTTCCTGCCACAGCCCGGGGCTCGGGGCCAACTTTCACAAAAAATTATACCTAGGGGTCCTAATAAGTCCGACAAGAAGCAAGGGTAGACCGGTGGCATTGGAGATCGCCTGGTAGGATTCCATGGGCCATGGAATAGAAAACAGGTGATTTAGGCCTTTTTCTAGGTATTAGCCCACGGTTCCTAGCGCTGCTCGAGGCTCGGTGCTAACTTTCCCAAATAATTATACCAAGGGGTCCATAATGAGCCCGACAAGAGGCTAACGTTCCCCGACACCATTGGAGATCGCCTGGTAGGATTTTATGGGCCAAAGGACAGGAAATAAATTATTTTGACCCTTTTTTGTGAGTGTTAGCCCATGGTTCCTGGCTCTGCCCGGGGCTCGGGTCCAAATTTATCAAAATATTATACTGAGGGGTCTGTAATGAGCCAGGCAAGAGGCCCAACTGGCTCGGCGGGTTTGGACATGGAATGGTAGGATTTTATGGGCCAAGGAACAGGAAACAAACTATTTTTACAGTTTTTTGTGGTTATTAGCCCACGGTTCCTGGAGCTGCTAGGGGATGGGGGCTAACTTTCCCAAAAAATTATACCGAGGGGTCCATAACAAGATCGGAGAGAGGCCCAGGTAGTTTGGCAGGGTTGGAGATGGCCTGGTAGGATTTTATGGGCTAAGGAACAGGAAACAAGTGATTTTGACAATTGTTTGTGGGTGTTAGCCCACAGTTCCTGGCGCTGCCTGAGGCTCGGGGCAAACTTTCCTGAAAAATTATATTGAAAGATTCGTAACGAGCAAGGCAAGAGGTCCAGGTGGAACGACGGGATTGGAGTGGCTTGGTATGATATTATGGGCCAAGGAACAAGAAACAGGCAATTTCAACAGCTTTTCATGGGTGTTCGCCCATGATTCCCGGTGCTGTCTGGGGCTCGGGGCTAACTTTCCCAAAAACTTATACTTAGGGGTCCATAACAAGCCTGGAAAGAGGTCCATGTGGCTCGATAGCATTGAATATCACCTTGTAGGAGTTTATGGGCCATGAAACATAAAACAGACGATTAGGGCCTTTTTTCATGGGTGTTAACCCACGGTTCCTGGCGCTGCCCGGGGATCGGGGCCAAATTCCCTAAAATATTATATCGAGGGGTCCGTAACAAGCCAGGAAAGAGTCCTAGGTGGCCCGACAGGGTTGGAGATGTCCTGGTAGGATTTTATGGGCCAAGTAACAGGAAATACATGATTTTTGTAGTTTTTTGTGGGTGTTAGCCCGCGATTCCTGGCACTACCCGGGGCTCGAGGACAAATTTCTCAAAACTTTATACCGAGGGATCTATAACGATCAAGGCAAGAGGTACAACTGGCCTGACGGGGTTGGAGATGGCATGGTAGGATTTTATAGGACAAGAAATAGGAAAAAGGTGATTTCAACGGTTTTTTGTGGGTGTTAGCCCATGATTCCTAGTGCTGCTAGGGGCTTGGGGCTAACTTTACCAAAATATTATACCAAGGGGTCTGTAACGAGCCAGGCAAGAGGCCCAGGTGGCCCATCGGGGTTAGAGATGGAATGGTAGGATTTTATGGGCTAAGGAATAGGAAACATGCAATTTCGATAGTTTTTCGTGGGTGTTAGCCCATGGTTCCTAGCACTGCCATGGGATCGGGGACCACTTTCCTAAAAAATTATACCAAGGGGTCTGTAACAATCTAGGGGAAATTTCCAGGTGGCCCGACGGGGTTGGAGATGGCCTGGTAGGATTTTATGGGCCAAGGAAAAAAAAAGGCGATTTTGACTATTTTTCGTGGGTGTTAGCCCACGGTTCCTGGCGTTGCCCAGGGCTCGGGGCCAACTTTTCCAAAATATTATACCAAGAGGTTTGTAATGAGCAAGGAAAGAGGCCCAGCTATCCCAACAGGGTTCGAGATGTCCTGGTAGGATTTTATGGGCCAAGGAACAGGAAACAAGTGATTTCAAAGTTTTTCGTGGGTATTAGCCCACGATTCCTGGCGCTGCCATGGGATCGAGGCCAACTTTCCCAAAATATTATGCCGAGGGGTCCGTAATGAGCTAGAAAAGAGGCCCAGGTGTTGGAGATGGCCTGGTAGGATTTTATGGGCCAAGGAACAGAAAACAAGCAATTTCAAAAGTTTTTCGTAGGTGTTAGCCCACGGTTCCTAGCACTGCCTAGGGCTCGGGGAAAACATTCCTGAAAAATTATACAAAGGGATCCATAATGAGCCAGGAAAGCGACTTAGGTGGCCCGGCGGGGTTGGAAATGACCTAGTAGGATTTTATGGGCCAAGGAACAAGTGATTTGCGTAGTGTTTCGTGGGTATTAGCCTATGGTTCCTGGCGATGCCTGGGGCTCGAGGCCAACTTTTATGAAAAATTATACCGAGGGGTCCATAACAAGCGAGGAAAAAGGCCCAGCTGGCCCAGTAGGGTTGGAGATGGCCTGGTAGGATTTTATGGGCCAAGGAACAGGAAACAGGTGATTTGGGTAATTTTTCGTGGGTGTTAGCCCACGGTTCCTGGAGCTGCTCGGGGCTCGGGGCCTTCTTTCTCAAAATATTATACCAAGGGGTCCTTAACGAGCCAAACAAGAGGCCCAAGTGTCCCGACGGGGTTGGAGGTGGTCTGGTAGGATTTTATGGGCCAAGAAACATGAAACAGGTGATTTTGGAAATATTTCATGGGTGTTAGCCCACGGTTCTTGGTGCTGCTCAGGGCTCAGGGACAAATTTCCCAAATAAATATACCAAGGGGTCCGTAACGAGCCAGGCAAGAGGCCTAGCTGGGTAGCCAGGGTTAGAGATATTCTTGTAGGATTTTATGGGCCAAGGAATAGTAAAGAAATAATTTTTACAGTTTTTCATAGGTGTTACCCATGACTCCTAGCGTTGCCAGGGGCTCGGGGCCAACATTCTCAAAACATTATACCAAGGGGTCCGTAACAAGCCCAACAAAGGGTTAAAGATGGCCTAGTAGAGTTTTATGGGCCAAGAAACAGGAAACAAATAATTTCAACTATTTTTCGTAGGTGTTAGCCCACAGTCCTGGCGTTGACCGGGGCTCGGGGAAAATATTCCTATAAAAATTATACCGAGGGGTTCGTAACGATCCAAGAAAGAGGCCCAGGTGGCCCCGCGGGGTTGGATATTTCCTGGTAGGACTTTATGGGCCAATGAATAGGAAACATACAATTTCAACAATTTTTCGTGGGTGTTAGCCCATGGCTCCTGGCGCTACCGGGTGCTCGGGGCCAATTTTCTTGAAAACTTATACCAAGAGGTTCGTAACGAGACAAGAAAGAGGGCCAGGTAGCCGTACAGGGTTTGAGATGGCCTAGTAGGATTTTATGGGCCAAGGAGTAAGAAACAAGCTATTTTGGCAGTTTTTCATGGGTGTTAGCCTAAAATTCCTGGCGCTACCTGGGGCTCGGGGATAACTTTCCTAAAACGTTATACCGAGGGGTCCTTAACGACCCAAGCAAGAGGCCTAGGTGGCCCGACAGGGTTGGAGATATCTTGGTAGGATTTTATAGGCCAAGAAATAGGAAATAGGCAATTTTGAATATTTTTCGTGGGTGTTAGCCTATGGTTCTTGGCGCTGCCTGGGGCTCAGGGAAAAAACCTTATCAAAAATTATATCGAGGGGTCCATAACGAGCAAGGCAAGAGGCCCAGCTAGCCTTGCAGGGTTGGAGATGAACTGGTAGGATTTTATGGGCCAAGAAATAAGAAACAAACAATTTTGACTATTTTTCATGGGTGTTAGCCCACGGTTCCTGGTGCTGCAAGGGGCTCGGGGCCAACTTTCCCAAAATATTATATTGAGGGGTCCGTAACAAGCCATAAAAGTGGCCCAGGTGACTCAGTGGAGTTGGAGATGGCTTGGTAGGATTTTATGGTCTAAGGAACAGGAAACATGCGATTTCAACAACTTTTCGTGGGTGTTAGCCCATGGTTCCTGGCGTTGCCTGGGGCTCAGGGCATACTTTCTTGAAAGATTATATCGAGGGGTTTGTAATGAGCCATGCAATAGTCCCAGGTGGCCCTGTGGGGTTGGGGATGATCTGGTAGGATTTTATGGTCCAAGGAACAGTAAACAAGTGATTTCGCCAATTTTTCGTGGGTTTTAGCCCACGGTTCCTGGCGCTGCCCAGGGCTCGGGGATAAATTTCCTGAAATATTATACCGAAGGGTCCGTAACGAGCTATGAAAGAGGCCCAACTGTCCCGACGGGTTGAAGATGGCGTGGTAGGATTTTATGGGCTAAGGAATAGAAAACAAGCGATTTTGGTAGTTTTTCGTGGATGTTAGCTCATGGTTCCTAGCACTGCCCTGGGCTCGGGGACAACTTTCCTGAAAAATTATATCGAGGGATCTGTACTGATCCAAAGGAAAGGTCCAAGTGGCCCGGTGGGGTTGGAGATGACCTGGTAGGATTTTATGGGCCAAGGAACAGAAAATAAACCATTTATGCAATTTTTTGTGGGTGTTAGCCCACGGTTCCTAGCACTGCCGGGGGCTCGGCGAAAACTTTCTTGAAAATTTATATCAAGGGGTTCATAATGAGCTAGGAAAGAGGCCCAGGTTTCCCGACGGGATTGGAGATGTCCTGGTAGAATTTTATGGGCCAAGGAACAGGAAATAGGCAATTTTGCAATTTTTCGTGGGTGTTAGCCCATGGTTCCTGGCATTGCCCAGGGCTCGAGACCATCTTTCCTAAAAAATTATATCGAGGGCTCTGTAACTAGCAATAAAAGAGGCCAAGGTGGCCCGATGGGGTTGGATATGTCATGGTAGGATTTTATTGGCCAAGGAACTGGAAATAGGTGATTTGGGTAGTTTTTTTTATAGGCGTTAGCCCGTGCTTCCTGGTGCTGCCCGGGGCTCGGGGCCAATGTTCCCAAAAAATTATACCGAGGAGTCCATAACCAGAGAGGTAAGAGGCTAGGTGTCCTGGCAGGGTTGGAGATGGCCTGGTAGGATTTTATGATCCGAGGAACAAGAAACAAGTGATTTTGGCAGTTTTTCATGGGTGTTAGCCCGCGGTTCCTATTGTTGCCCGAGGTTCAGAGCTAACTTTCTCGAAATATTATACCGAGGGGTACTTAATGATCTACGCACGAGGCCCAGGTGGCCTGACAGTGTTGGATATGGCCTTGTTAGATTTTATGGGCCAAAGAACAGAAACAGGCGATTTGGGCAATTTTTCATGGGTGTTAACTCATAGTTCCTAGCGATGCCTGAGGCTCGGGGCCAATTTTCCCAAAATTTTTTACTGAGGGGTCAGTAATGATCCAAGAAAGAGGCCCAACTGGCTTGGAGGGGTTGTATATGGTCTGGTAGGATTATATGGACCAAGGATGAGGACATAGGTGATTTGGACAATTTTTCATGGGTGTTAGCCCACGGTTCCTGGTGCTGCCGGCGGCTCGGGTCTAACTTTCCTGAAAAATTATACCGAGGGGTGTATAATGATCCAAGCAAGAGGTCAGATGGACCGACAGGGTTAGAGATGGCCTGGTAGGATTTTATTGGCTAAGAAACAAAAACTAGGCTATTTGGGCAATATTTCGTGGGTGTTAGCCCACGGTTCTGGCGCTGCCCGGGGCTAGGGGACAAATTTCCCAAAACATTAAACTGAGGGGTCCATAATGAGCCAGGAAAAAGGCTCAGCTAGCCCGGCGGGGCTGGAGATGGCCTGGTTGGTTTTAATGGGCTAAGGAACAGAAAATAGGTGATTTGGGCAATTCTTCGTGAGAGTTAGCCCATAGTCCCTAGCGCTGCTTGGGGCTCAGGGCCAAATTTCATGAAAACTTATACCAAGAGGTCATTAATGAGCCAGGCAAGTGTTCCAATTGGACTAGCAGGGTTGGAGATGGCCTGGTAGAATTATATGAGCTAAGGAAGAAGAAATAGGCGATTTGGGAAGTTTTTCATAGGTGATAGCCCATGTTTCCTGACACTGCATGGGGCTCGAGGTTAATTTTCCTAAAAAAATATATCTACGAGTCCTGAACAAGCCACGCAAGAGGTCCAGGTGGCCCGGCGGGGTTGGAGATGGCCTGGTAGGATTTTATGGGCCAAGGAATAGTAAACAAGCAATTTTCTTAAATTTTTGTGCGCATTAGCCCATGGTTCCTGACATTTCCTAGGGCTCAAGGACAACTTTCCAAAAAATTTGTACCAGAGGTCCATAACGTGCCAGGAAAGAGGTCTTGTTGGCCCAATAGGGTTGTTGATAGCTTGGTTAGATTTTATGGGCCAAGGAATAGGAAACAAGCGATTAGGGTAGTTTTTCATACATGTTAGCCCATGGTTCCTGGCGCGCCCAGGGCTCGGGGCCAAATTTCTTAAAAATTTATACCAAGGGGTCCTTAACAAGCCAGGAAAGAGGCCTAAGTGGCCTGACTGGGTTGGAGATGGCCTGGTAGGATCTTAAGGGCCAAGGAATAACAAACAAGTAACTTTTGTAGTTTTTTGTGGGTGTTAGCCCATGGTTCCTGGCGCTGCCTGAGGTTCGGAGCTAACTTTTCTAAAAAATTAAATCCGTAATGAGCCAGGAAAAAGGTCCAGCTTTCCAGGAGGGATTGGAGATGGCCTGGTAAAATTTTGTGGGCCAAGGAACAGGAAACAGGCAATTTTGGTAATTTTTGGTGGGTATTAGCCCACGGTTCCTGGCACTGCCCAGGGCTCGGGGCCAACTTTCCTGAAACATTATATCGAGGGCTCCGTAATTAGCCAAGCAAGAGGCTTAGGTGGCCCGTCGGGGTTGGAGATGGACTGGTAAGATTTTATGGGCCAAGGAACAGGAAATAAGCAATTTTGGTAATTTTTCGTGGGTGTTAGCCCACGGTTCCTGGCGTTGCCCGAGTCTCAGGGCCAAATTTCACAAAACATTATATCGAGGGGTCTGTAATGAGCCAGGCAAGAGGTCCAGGTGGCTCGGAGGGGTTGGAGATGGCCTGGTAGGATTTTGTAGGCCAAGGAACCGGAAATAGGCAATTTTTCAATTTTTGTGGGTGTTAGCCCATGGTTCCTGGCGTTGCCCAGGGCTTGGGGCCATCTTTCCAGAAAAATTATACCGAGGGCTCTATAACGAGCAAGAAAAGAGGCCAAAGTAGCCCGATAGGGTTGGAGATATCCTGGTAGGATTTTATTGACCAGGGAACTGGAAATAGGTGATTTAGATAGTTTTTTATAGGTGTTAGCCCATGCTTTCTGGCGCTTCTCGGGGCTCGGCGCCAAAGTTCCCAAAATATTATATCGATGAGTCCGTAACGAGAGAGGCAAGAGGCCACAGTTCCTATTGCTGCCCGGGTCCAACTTTCTCGAAATATTATACTGCGAGGTACTTAACGAGCCATACAAGAGGCCCAGGTGGCCTGGCAATGTTGGATATGGTCTTGTAGGATTTTATGGGCCAAAGAATAGAAACACGCGATTTAGACAATTTTTTCTGGGTGTTAGCCCACGATTCCTCGCATTGCCCAGGGCTCGGGGCTAAATTTCCCAGAAA
>JBCEWC010010058.1:0-18064 GCA_038996855.1 Solanum aculeatissimum | reverse complement strand
CTTAACAAATATATATTAAAACTTACTACCCCACTTAGAATTTATGATAATTAAAAATAAAAATATTATAAAATATGTATTTTCCTACTTATCCCTACTTAACCCCCAAAAATGGTATCATTATATAAAATTATTTATTTCAATAAAAGTTACGCCCGATAAACTTCATTCGATTACGCATATGAGTGAAAAATGACTATTATTTTCTTTGCTAATCCTACTTTTGATGCATCTCAAGTAATTCGACAATGTGTGTGCGTGGAGCGAGGGATAATATTTATATTAAAGTTTTAACATATAAAAAGAAATTACCAAATACTTAAAATTATTCATATTACCTAATCATACGGATAAATATATTTTAAGGGCCCAGCCCAAGCCATAATATTTGTGTTGCCCAGATGATACAACATACTTATGTCATAATTCTTTAGGAGCTCAAGCCATTTTCTTTGTCTTAGATTCAGGTTCTTTGACTAAAGTCCAACTCTTTGATACTTTACATTATTATAATTACTTACTTACGCATCTACCTTTGATACTTTATATTATTATATTTACTTACTTACGCATCTACATTAGATTTATTAATAATATGTATGGATTGGACAATGGCTTAAGAGACCAAATTGGTTATTATCAAGCACCGATGTGGGATACATGGCTTGGCAATACATATATTTATCGATAATGCATGTTGAAGCCTTAATAATTCCACTAATTCTGTTATTGTTTTAAATGTAATCATAGTTTCTCGTTCCTTACTTCATATAAAATATAGGAAAAAACAATTTCCTTAATAAGACCACTCCGTTAGAA
Source organism: Solanum aculeatissimum (assembly GCA_038996855.1). Taxonomy (NCBI): domain Eukaryota; kingdom Viridiplantae; phylum Streptophyta; class Magnoliopsida; order Solanales; family Solanaceae; genus Solanum; species Solanum aculeatissimum. Next base: position 17,245 of record JBCEWC010010058.1, on the reverse strand, counting down.
GTATTGTTTTCCCTTATTGAAAACAATATATTGACCTGCAAAGTATTGTTTTCCAAATCTACCTGGTCCACCTACCCTAGGGGCCATAATTGGTAAAGCTACAACGAGATGAACATACAACATAATTAATGAATCATGATCCATGTTTGTTGTTGATAAGCAATTAATCAATATGGTAGTTTATCGTTGAATAAGATTCCTCGGAAAATTTGAGGAATTCATGCGTATTATGTAAGCCATGTCACATAAAAATTGTGTTGTCAAAATAGCCCCAATACAGATAATTTGGCTAGAATCTTATAAGTTATGTTCAAGATAATTTGAATAGGTCAATCTCAACCCCTTCCAGCTTAACCCAACATAAAATGATCTTCAACTTAGCTAATTTATTTTCCAAATTTGGACTATTTTAAGATTTTTTATTTACATTGATGCGATGTATGTGTTTCTTGGTAATATAATACATTTTGTGTGTCATCTTAAATATGTGTTTATTTAGTTGGTATAATGTCCGATAACTTTCCACTCCAAAAATCAAGAACATATGTTTTTTATTTCTTGAGCTGAAAAATAAAATTGTGGCTATAAAGATAAACATCAATATGTTCATTTCTTTTAATTAAGAGGGTCATGACCGAATTTGACTATTAGCCCATAATATATTTGGACGAGTCATAACCCAATACGATTTCAAATTCAGCGTAACCCGCTTATTTGACATCCCTAGATAAAAAGATAAAACACTTGAATAGAACAAACTTACTCCATTACTATTTCTTAATCAAATAAATTAGAGGAAAATAAGATTGACAAAAGATAGATTATTGAATACTGTAGCTTGAGATAATCTTTCAACTGGAAGGATAACATCGTGAACGTGGGTAGAATTTGGGAAACTGAAATAATGGTGCGATAGTTATTTAGAGTTGGAGAAATTAGACAGTTGGTTTTCTTTTTCTTTTGAATTAGGGTAAAAAACAAATCTAAACTATTCCTATTTTTTACTTTTTATACCTATTGAATATTAAAAGTATGAGTTTTTTTCTTGAATTATCACTCGATAGAAAGTGAATGACAACTCAACTCATGTCTAATAATGTGTGCATATGCTCTCTTTTGCTTAAAAATTCTATCATGTGGCACACCATCTGGAAAAATTTAGTAGATATCTACGTGTTTGCTAATCGTTGGGTGAGAAATCAATTAGGAAACTCACAATATCAATAATTAAATTATGAAATTCAATAAATTTAAATATGTTAAGTGTATTTTCGACACTTAACTTTTTTTTTTTTAAGTTTCTTTTTCTTAATTTCCATGTTTACCTTTACATACTTCTTCGATTATTGATTTGCACTCCTTTGTAATTTTTAATGTTCTTGTATTATGTTATACATTTATATTAGTAATCAGTCACATGATGCAGACATGATTACTTTGTAACTAAAATTATTCTAAAGAATTAGTAAATTTTAATCTCACTTACGTAATTTGTACTAAATAATAAATTTTTAACTGTACTAAATTATATTTTTGAACTACCAAAATGAAAATTAAGCCGCAAAAAAAGTATATAGCTATTTTATAAAGTTGTATGCCCCGAAATTAGTATTCATAGTAGAGTTTATGATCATTGAATATGAAAACAAGAACATTTAATTAAAATATTTAGATTATGCAAATTAACCGTGAAAAAACACTACAGGGCTTAATAGATTCATTCTTGTAGTTTACTCCTGTAATTCATCATATTAAGATAACACATACTAATCAATAAATTCAACTATTAACAAATTTAATACGACGATAAATTTTCTTTAGAGCACTGATTAATTTTTTTCACGTGTTGGATTTATAAATATCACGACCATTCACACTGGGTTTTGTGGACACTTGCTCTAACACCTAGATAGAAGAATATTTATGTAATGATCTGGTTGGTCATTTTTGAACTTATTGTGAAAATTACTATTTTACCCTTTCGTAAGTTGCTTTGGACCTATTTTGAACTATTTGAATGATTGAAACTAAAACCCGGAGTTTTAAATTGTTAATTATGAGTTTTGGGACTTTTTGGAAGCTTAAGTTATTGAAAAGTGAGTTTTTTGTACCATTTTAAGTTTTTGGTGTCAGATCAGGGATCTGTCGATTTCATTAGTTTGCGGTTAAGACTCCACATTCACGGAGTTGATGGTGGTTCTATACTCTGCGTTCATGGGATAGGCTCCACATTCGCGGAGCACATGTGTGTGACCCCTTTCCCCCTACCTTTTGTTCTCGCGTTCGTGGTTGGTCACCACGATGCGCGGAGGTTATTTTTGTGGACAACTTCGCGATCGTGGGTTCCCAGCCGCGTCTGCGGAGAACTATTTTTAGCTAAACAGAATAAAAATTGGGGAACACCATTTTTACTCCATTTTCAAATTAGTCAAGCTTTTTGAAGGAAAGAGGCTCAAGATTTACATCTGGATCGGATGCATAATATACAGATACATAAGAGAATGTGGAACCTAGATTAAATAGGGTTGACGCTTGTTGTTGGCATACAATAATCATACCTGTAATGGCCTCATAAGAAGCCTCGTTCTCGTCCTGTGCTGGTGCGACATAAAAGCTACCCTAACGGCCTCCCACTTAAGCATCACTGCCGCCCTCGGCTCTACTGTCCTTGACAGGCCCTCTGGAACCCTGCTGATAACCCTCTTGGTTCTTGTAGTAATCATCTCGATGACCACAATCCTGACCCCTGGTCCTACCACCTGGTGTAGGAGCTAACCTGGTAATTTGTGGGGTGGCAAGTTCTTCCCTATGCTCTAGAAAGTCTCTGAGCCAATGGTTTGGTGCCCCACACCTAAAACAACCCGGTATGACCCTATCTTTTTGGTCACGATTGTACTTTCCTGATTTCGCTGCCCTAGAACCCTCACTAGCCACAAATAATGACCCAACTAGCCCTAAAGAAAATGAATCACTCTCTCTCTCTCTATCTACACCCGACAGGATATGAAGAACCACCAATACTAGAAGTACTCGGGCCCTAATGACCACCCTCGAAATCCTGTAATGGCACCTATATATGGACGGTTAGTCTGCCCCTACTGACCTCTCCTCAAAGGCCTATCCCTTAAAACTGGAAACCTTGTTTGGGAGCCGTTGAACTCTCCCTCATTTCTATCCCACTTGTCACTACCCCCTTGGCCTCGTGACTAATCTTCTCCAGGAAGCAAGCATGATCAACAATGTCCATAAATGATCGCCCTATGATGTACTATCAAAATATAATAATTTTGATACTTAAAACTTAGAATTTTGTGTGTTTTCAATGCGATTTTAGTAGGTTTGATTGTCTTTATGTGTTTGTTTTGCAGTATTATAGTGTTGGCAATGTTTTGGGAGAAATATGTTGAAGTTGCTGGTTTTTGGTGTTCCACGAGACCCTATATGAGTCGTGGAGTAGTCCACAAGTTGTGGAGTGGGTTTACAAACTGGAGATACGCTAAAAAATCACTAGACAGGACCTTCCACGAGCCGTAGAATCTTACATGGGCCGTGGAATAGTTTTGTAGAAGTCAAATCTTGAACACTGCCAAAATCCATGAAACCTCGATCTATAGGCCGTGAATTAAACCTCAATCTATGAGCTGTAGAAAGGTCCTGTGAAGCTTGCAGACACAGTTTTCTTAGTTTGTTTTTTGATTTGTCTTTTACTTGTTATAAATACATTTTAAGCTATTTTCTTTATGTTTCCAGATAGAACGAAGTTTGAACCATGTTTTGGTGAATACACTTAGGATTTATCATACATTGTGTATTCTTGATTCAAACTCATGTTCTTCTACATCATAATCTCTGCGTTTACACTGATAATTCATGGCTAAATCCAGAACTAGGGTTGTGAAAACCATGATGATCTAACAAAGTAAAATTGGTTAACGTGTAATTCTTTGAAGGTGTGTTAGGCCACATTAATTATTCTCTTCACTTATTTAATTTTTAACGGTGGACACGCGTTCGATATTACAATGCTAGGGATTCATGGGGAACACTTAACCCTAGTTAGCTTTTCCACTGATTATTCATTACTTACATTCATTTAGTTTATTTTAAATTCCTATTTTTAAACCCCCCCTTTCCTCCGGAGATAATATGTTAATCACTCTCAAGGTGCATTGAATTGATTCTTGAGTCTACCATATTGCTCGTGGTAGTGATCCTAACCTCGGTTAGGTTATTTACTTGATGATTGCTTTACCTTAAAAAGGAGGTGTGGCTTGAGGAACATCAAGTATTTTGGCACTGTTGTTGGGGAATACAACTAGACTTGGTTAATTCAAGTACGTTTGGGGGATAAATCCTTATTTCCTTAATTTTAATTTTTTTGTTATTTTTCTTTGTGTGCATGTGAAGTGTATGCACAATACTCGAAGTGAAGTCAATCCCATGGCTCCATTTGATCATGAGATTCAAAGAACATTGCGAAAAATGACCCAAGACAATACCAATAACGTCGTGAATGATGCAGTAAATGCAACACCGAATAGCAACAATTATGACAATATTCCACCACAACAGGGTCTGTAAGCCGTAGCAAATTCGTGGAATCAATATCGGCTTACCCCCACTACCGGATGACACAAAGCTCATCATTTCTAGTGGATTACTCTAGATGCTATAGAATCATGGGTTGTTTGTGGGCCTACCATCAGAAGATCCTCATAACCATCTACACAACGTTGTGTTCGTTTGTACGAGAATGATGGAAAACTAAAACCTCTCCATAGATGTCGTTTGGCTCCATATCGTCCCGCTATATTTTACTGGAACCACAACATTATGGTTATTAGAGCTCTTACAGAGTGCGATCACCAGTTGGGCAGAATTACAGATAGCCTTACTAGAAAGGTTTTTCCTTATTTTGAAGAAGTTGAAGCTGAAGTTTCAGATTAATAACTTTGAGCAGATTCCTGGTGACTCGATTAATGCTATGTGGGAAAGGTTCACAAAATGTCTGAGGCGTGTCCCTGACCACAAGATTGTTGATAAGGCCCTGGTGGAGATCTTCTACAAATCCCTTGATGAGAATGACTAAACTGCAGCTAACACAATTATGGGGGGATTTTTCATTTATCGTCCATTTCAAGAGGTGGATCAGAGGTTGGAACACGTGATCAAAACCAACTGTGCATGGGGTACGAGGGAGAAATATACTACAAGGATGTCATTCTCAGTTAGCACTAGTCCGACGCACACACAAGCCAGAGAGGAGGTAATGCCAAAATTGACGTGGATTAATATTAATGTTGAGCTAATGATGAAGCAAAACATGGAGCGGGTGAATGCTGTAGCTCATCTTCCCCCTCACCCACCCATGTACCAGAAGACATATTATGAGGAGGACACTTGCTTTGTTGTAGAGCACATGGCGGTTTTCCAGCCCAACCACTAAGGGTCCAATAAGGATTATTAGTGCCAAGGGAAGGGGAACCAAGATCGAAACTATGGAAGAGATGGCACCTTCGGAGACACCAACAACAGAGGAGCCTACTATGATAGGCCGAGGGAACCAGACAGAGATGCTGAGTTGTGTCATAGAGAAGACTTTAGAAATGGTTCATACATTCCACTGCACAATCGGGATGCTAGGTTTGGGTTATCTCCCATTGAGGAGATGTAGAACCGATTCCTTAAAAGTGCTGATGCACAAGATGAGATACTAAAGGGGATGAAAATTGACATCTCCAATATAAACTAGAAGATTGAGTCTCATTCTATGGCCATCAAGCATCTTGAACAACAATTCGGCCAAATATCAACTCTCTTGAACCAATGCAAGAAAGGTACACTGCCTAGTAATACCATACAGATTCGTAAGAATGACAAGCAGTATATGGCTATCACAACTCACAGTGGGAAGCAGATAGTCGATCCTCTGTTACCAGTAGATGATGGCGATGTTCGTGATAAGAGTGTGGTGAATAAGAAAAGTAAGATTGGAGATAATCATATGGTGAATGAGGAAAGCAATACCGTACCACAAAAGTTGAGACCCATTTCTCGAGCTCCTTCTCCCTTCCCTCAGAGTCTATAGAAAAAAAAGAGGAAGTTAAGTTCAAGTACTTTCTCTCCATATTGAAGCAACTCTCCATCAACATTCCATTGATTGAGGCGTTGGAGAAGATGCCTGGTTATGCTAAGTTTATGAAGGATCTGGCGTCTAAGAAGCACACTATTAGTTAAGAGCTCTTCCAAGAGCTCCAACACTGCAGTATAATTTCTACTAGGTCCTTGGTGGAGAAACGTGAAGACCCAGGCGTATTTACTACTCTTTTCACTATAGGTGATGTGGAGTTCGCAAGGGCACTGTGCGATCTTTATGCAAGCATAAATCTGATGCCCCTTGTGATCTTCAAGAAACTTGGTCTGGCATCCCCTACCCCGACAGGCATGAGACTGTTGATGGCTAACAGGATGATGAGAAAACCTATGGGGATAGTTTATGATGTTCCCATCAAAGTTGATAGGTTCATCTTCCTCGCAGACTTTGTGATCTTTGACTGAAAGTCAACTTTGATGTCCCAATCATCTTAGGAAGGCCCTTCCTATCCACTTCGCAAGCCCTAATGGATATGGAATCTGGCCAACTCAAGTTCAGATTGAACGATGAAGAAGTTGTCTTCAATGTCTGACAGACGATGAAGAGGCCATATAAGCTCAAGATGGAAGTGTGAGCTGTTGATGAATTATGAGTAATCAAAAAAGTCCACATCATATTGTGACAATAAATTAGGTGTTTCTAAGGAGGCAACCCAAGTTATTTGATGTTATAGGATAGTTGTTTGTTTTTAGTTTTGGAATGCTAGGTAGTCTTTATTTTTCAGTATTTTTTCTTGTAAATTTTTAATATTGGACTAATGGCATATAGGGTAACAGTGTGTTTATGAATGTTCTGCAGGTGCAAGTCCAAGCTGGTATTTTGGTTTTGGGCAAAAAAATCTAATTCTACGACTGATTATATGGGTCATACGTTATTGTACGACCTGTATACTAGTTCATAAAACTTTCCAATGAGCAAACATATATGCACTCCATTCCACGAGCCAACTTGGTGATCTGTACACTAAAATATGGGTCGTGAATGGGGCTCGTGGACCTTGTTTAAGTTTTCTAATTTTGGCTAAGTGTCAAAAGTACTCTACGAAACCCTTTTTAGGAGTCGTATCCAAATCCACGACTCGTGGAAGGTATCATAGAATACAGGTCTCAAGTTAGGGTTCTAGGCTCATACGAGACTATGATCTATGAGCTGTGGAACATTCCACGCATCGTAATTGGGGTTTTATGAGGCCCGACCTAGTAACTTTAAAAACTGACCCGGTTTGATATATAAATGGGTCAAAATTATTTTGACCCTATTTTCATCCAAACATTTCCTAAAATACCCTACCTAATTGACCCTACGACCATTCTGACCCCCGTGACTGACACTTTGACCATTTTCTAGCAACAATACTGGCGAACCTCGTTCCAGGTTTTTTTGGCCCTTCTCTATGCCTCTTTGCCAATTTCAATCAAGGTTAGATCATTTTAGTAAGATTTCAGCCCCTAAAGACTAGTTTATCGAATTAGTTGTAAATTTTTGTTTCATTGTTGATGTGAGTGGGAGTTTGTGCCATTGGGTGAACTCGCAATATTCTTATCCCTATAATTTATCTTGATATTAATGTAATAGCCTAGGTTAGGATTAAACTAGTTAGTCAAAAAATGTTTGGGTAGCCAATTTCATGCTAACAATTTTAGACCATCAAATTGAATTGAATTGAACCACATTAAATTGTTGTATGACTAAACATTTGAACATCGGTCGGACCATTAGGATCACATATTAAATTACTTTCGATGGGGTCTTTTGAAAGTAAAATACATGTGGGGATGGGAATTTATGGATGTGAAAACTATGTGGGGTGTGTAAGTTCACAGTGATACTGGTAAATTGTTGAAATATGGGTCATTTGGGGACTCATATGAGGGACTTGGAAAAGTTCAGAGTCTGGAAACAGGTTCACTAGGGTTTTCTATGACCCATGGAACATTCCACGACCTGAAGTTACCCCTCGTGAAAAGTTCCAAAAACTAAAGTTTCTAAGATTCCATTAGATGAAATCTTCTATAAGTCGTGCATTGTCCCACGACTCATAGATAGGTCTCATAGAGTTCCGCCTATGTGATACCTAATTTGGGATCTCATCTACGATCCAGTCGACGACTCATAAACTATTCCATGAGTCATTCCTGGTCCTATAGATTAGTCCATTGACTTATAATTGCTAAACACGATATCCACGATACCCCTTTACGACTCATACTTTATTCTATAGCTCATTAGAGGGTACTCCTAGACCCTTATTTTTGAGTCCAGTTTTGATTTTTGTTTTTAATTTGCGATTCATGGGACTAATTGGTTTTGTGAATATGTTTTTTCAAGTACCATGGATCCTCGACCAAGGAGAAATGATATTAGGGCCATGAGGGGTCACCTACAGGACGAGCCCACTGATTTTTAGCATGACCCTGAGTCTACTTGATTTGTAGAGGAGCTAGACATTCAATTAGATCTAGACATCGATCCACAATAGACTCGGGCTACTACGAGGCAAGCCACTATGTAAGCGATCATGGTCCCCTCTCTCCAGTCTAACAAGGGAGGTGACAGGGCCAGTAGTATTATTCAGATGACCTTTTTCGAGGGAGGGTCCAAGCTCGAATTTGGGGAGGGGTAAGACTGCACCTCATATTTAGGCCCCCGAGTACCTGATTCTTCACCCAATACTCGAGCCAGTAGATGGTGCGTCGAGTAAATGCAGACCATCTTTGAGGAGGATATACAATAGAATGAGTGGGGTTGACCCACTCATTCTATTTTCAAGGATCTATGATTCGTCACTAAAAAACTCGATAGTGTCCTTGGGCTCAAGGAAACTATAGTTTGCTACAGGCTCAAGTGGTTGGCACAACCAGTAGGGAGGTACTCACCGGTATTGGTGAAAAAGCTCTTTGCCTCCTACGCTGACATAGTACATAACTCTCTTCCAAATGGAAAGAATCTTCTTGCTCAGCTGAGATTGGAGGAGGTCATGGTAAGAGGCCAACAACTTGATATATCAGAAAAGACCATCCGTCAGATGCTATTTGGGCTTGAGTTCTCTGCCGTCCGATCCACAACTGAGTTTGACAGTAGAGTGGGGCTAACTCGAGACTTGGGTATGATAAAGGACCTAGAGCGCAGAGCTACTTTGATGAGATGGGTTGCTGACCAGATAGCAAGAGAGGGGCCTAACCACACATGGATCACTATGTTAGAAAATACTATAGTTTATGTGCTGGTAAAATACAATACTTTTAATGCTCAAAACTTGGGATTTTGTGTGTTATCAAAGTGATGTTAGTATATTTCATGTTTGGTTTGTTTGTTTTTACAAGATTCTAATGTTGGCATAGTTGTGAGCTTGAAGTGCAATATTTGGAGAGGTTTAGCAATTTATGAGACCCTCTACGGGTAGTGGGTCATTCCACGAGTCATAGAGGGGGTTTAATTTAATGTTCTAGTGAGGGGTTGCAAAGTTAGTCCCACTCTATGTGACTAGAGCATGAGTCGTTGACCAACATACAAGTTGTAGAGTAAGGTCGTGAACTGAGAAAGCAGAAAGTGAAGAGTTACTAAAATTGGCTCAGACGAAACGCTTCAGGGTTCGTGGAATAATTCATGACTCATGAAGGAGGTTTCGTGCAGAGTTCTAGTAGCTTCAACAACATTCTACGAGATCCCGACTCATGAGCTGTGAACTATACTACGAGGCGTAAAGGGTGCTCGTGATTAGTGATGACATAGTTATCCTATTCATTTTGGCTTTATAGTTTTAGTACTATAAATAGATTTATAGGTTTTTTATTAGAGAATTCGAAACTTTAGATTAAGGGAATACTGGTTACATCCTTGTAAGCAATATTTTGTGATTTTATCAATTCAAGTTTGTAATGTCATTGAGATTCCAATTTTTTTTCATCAATTCTTGTTGCGTAAGTTATATAATTATGTATCCTTCTTACATGATTTTTGATCAAACATCAAGTATGCATGGCTAAATCCACAACTAGGGTTGTGGGAACCATGATGAACTAGCTAAGATAAAATCAGATTACTTGCAATTTCCTGAGCGGTGTATAGGATTTTTAATTAACCTCTTTAATTTAACTGAATTTTAATGGAGGCCTACGTTAGAACTCATCTAGCATCACCTGCCCGATCCACGCGGTGACGAACAGGAAAAGATGTAATTAATAGAGGTTGATTGACTATTTCTCAACTAGTCAGGCTGCTAGGGGTAGTAGTTTTTGTCTGGGATAAAAATTAAGGGTTAGTAATGCCACATCACATAGACCGATCAAGTAATGAGATGAAATTCACCTAGATCTCTGATCAAGGATTTAGGAGAACTTGACTTACTTTCCTGCACCTACACACCAGAAAAGAGTCACACGTATCCGAGAACACTTTGTTAGGGAGTCATGGGGAGCATGTCGCCCTAGTTCATTTCTTTATTGATTACAAACACATTGCTGTTATAGTTAAGAATTTATTTTAATCGTAAATCCCCCTCTCCTCCCCTTTTTTTTGTCATTTTTATTTTCTCAGTTTCTCTTAGATATTAGAGTACATCAAGTCAATTTATATTAGGTGTGCTAATCTGGGGTCTACCATATTCCTCGTGGGAACAATCCTAACCCATGTTAGGTTAAATACTTGAGTACGACTGCTTCAAAACCTCCTGAGTAGGGGTGTGTGCTAAGCGTAAGCGCGGAGATGAGAGCATTTAATGGTACCGTTGCTGGGGAATATGGCTAGACTTGATTAGCATATTGTAATTTTATCGATTGCTCTTTATTTCCCTAATTTTACATTTTTGTTGTTTTTGTTATGATATAGCAGTTCAGTTGAACGGTGCATGTCAACAACTAGAAGTTGAGGCACTCTCTTGATTCCTTTTGATCCTGAGATTAAGCAAACTAGAAGGCGAATGGTCCGAAAACCCAGTAATGTTTAGAATGCGGCGAATGATGCATTAAATCCTAATGAGGAAAACCCACCCATAGTCATTCCATAACCTGAGGGACTTCGAGCCGCAACAAGTAATTGGAATCAATATATGCCGAACCCAATGATTTTAGATGTCACTAGGGCAATAGTTTTAACTCCACTTTTCAATGACACTAAGTTTGTCGTATCAAGTGGGTTGTTGCAGATGCTTCAGAATCGCAGGCTATTCGCAGGCCTACCCTCAAAGGATCCGGACAACCACCTGCACAACATTATTTTTGTTTGCAAGAATGTAATGGGGAACCAAAATATGTCTATGGATGTTGTTGGGCTCCGTGTATTCCCATTATATCTTACCCACAATGCAACATCTTGGTTGGCTGAGCTCTCAAAAAGTTCGATCACCAGCTGGGCTGAATTGCAGACAACCTTTTTCGAGAGGTATTTCCCAATCTCTAAAAAGTTCAAGCCGAAACAGGATATTAACAACTTCGAATAGTTTCTTGGTGACTCGATCGGTACTACATGGGAGCATTTCTCAAAGTTTTTAAGATGGGTTCCTGACCATAAGATCGTTGATGAGTCTCTAGTTGAAATCTTCTACAAAGCCCTTGATGAAAATGGGCAAATAGTTGCTGACACCATCATGGGCGGATCGTTCATAGATCATACTTTCCATGAAATTGTAGAGAGTCTAGAAAGGGTGGTCAAAACAAATCATGCATGAGGTACAAGGGACAAGGCCACAACACAGAGCTCATTTGTTATTTCTACTACTCTGGTGCAAGCACAGGTTAGCAAAGAAGTGATGCAGGGACTTGCACGGATTAGTAAAAATGTGGAGTTGCTGATGAAGCAGCATGCTGAGAAGGTGAATGAAGTTGCTCATCAACCTGTCCGAGCATACAGGTATGAGGAACCCTATTTTGAAGTTGATGCTTGTTTCGTGGCTGAGCAGATAGAGAGTTTCTGGCCCAATGCCCAGGGATTCAGTCAGGACTACTGGCATCAAGGGAAACGAAACTAAGGTAAGAAATTTGGTTATGAGGCAGCCTACAACAACAAAACCAGGAGTGGCTTTTATGATAGAAATAGAGTCCAAGAGGGAGATACTAAGTGGGGTCACAGAGATAGTTATAGAAGCGACACTTATATCCCACCCCACAATCATGATACTGGCACAGGTTCGTCTAGGGTCGAAGAGATGTTTGAGAGATTAATGAAAAAGGTTGATGCACAGGATGAGACACTGAGTGGGATGAAGTCCGACATCTCCAATATTAACCAAAATATTGAGTCTCACTTAGTCGTAATTAAGAAGCTTGAGTAGCAATTTTGCCAAATCTCGATCTAACTTAAGCAGTGCCAGAAAGGGAATTCTGCCCAGCAACACTGTCTAAAACCCCAAGAATGAAGGGCAGCGTATGGCTATCACAACTCGGAGTGGGAAGCATACCATTGGCTCTTATATACCTGCAACTAATAAAGAGATTCTTGATGAGAGTGTTATTGATGAGCAAGATGAAACTAGAAATGTAAGTGCTGAGGAAAGCAATGCTGCACCAACACGGTCAAAATCCATTCCTCTCCCTCTTCCTCCCATTCCACAAAGATTAAAGAAAAATGAGGAGGAAGGTAAATTCAAGCACTTTCTTTCCATGTTGAAGAAATTGTCTATCAACATCCCACTGATTGAGGAATTGGAGAAGATGCCCGGGTATGCAAAGTTCATGAAGAATATAGTGACGAAGAAGAGCACCATTATTCAAGAGCTCTCACAAGATCTCCAATGCTGCAATGCTATCTCTACCCGGTCCTTAGTATAGAAGAGAAAGGACCCCAAAGCATTCACCATTCCCTGTACCATAGGGGATGTAGAATTCACAAGGGAATTATGAGATCTTTGTGCCTGCATTAACTTAATTCCCCTTATGATTTTCAAGAATCTCGGCTAGGCAACCTCTACACCTACTAGCATGCAACTTTTGATGGCTGACCGCACAATAAAGAGGCTAGTGCGGATCTTGCATGATGTCCTCGTTAAGGCGGACAAGTTCATATTCCTCACAGACTTCATGATCTTGGACAGGGAAGTCGACTTTGATATCCCAATTATCTTGGGAAGGCCCTTCTTGGCCATTGGGCGAGCCCTGGTGGACATGGAATCTTACCTCCTCAAGTTTAGGTTGAATGACGAAGAAGTCACTTTCAACGTCTGCAGGTCAATGAAGAGGCTTGACGAACTTATGATGGAGGTCTGGGCTATTGATAAAGTCTGAGTAATTAGATAGCTCGCGTTGTGCCTGATGTTAAATCAGGCGCTGCTTAGGAGGTAACCCAAGATATTTTCTGTAATAATTATAGTTTAGTTCTAGTTTTTTGCTTTAGTCTTTAGAATAGGCTTGGTTTTTGTATTTTTTGACTGTACATTTTTTACAATGGACTAGAGTTGTATAGGGTAACAGTGGATGTTTGCAGGTACCAGACCAAGTCAGCCAAATTCTTGCCAAAAAGGAGCGAAAACTGGAGTTCACGACATGCTCTATGGGTCGTGCTACATTTCATGACCCGTTGACAATCTTATAAAGGTCTCCAGTGAGTAAAGATAGGCTAAACTCCAGTCCACAAACCAAGTCCAGTATTCGTATGTAGAACTATGGGTCGTGGATTGTGTTTATGGACCCCAAGTAAGTCCTTGAAATTATTCTTAAGTGTCAAGATGACCCATAAGAAGGCTTTTGTAAAGCCAATACCCATGTAACATGACCCAACCTGGTACGTTTTAAATAGGGGTTAACATTATTTTGACCCATTTATTTAGAAAAACTCGATGACTGACAACCCTAAGATCCCATCCCCATCATTTTTTGACCTCTAGTCCATCATCCCGCATAAAGTTTTTGGCTAAATTCCAATGACCCACAACTCCTAGGGTTTCAAAATCTAAATAGCTTCCCCATCACTCTTTTCTCAATCGTAGTTCGAATTGGTACTATGTCCCCTAAATCTAAAAAAGAGGAGATTCGGGCTATTAAGGTCCGCCTGCGATTTGAGTCCACAGATTCAAAGCATACCCCCGAGCCTAGTGTCTCTATAGAGGAGCTTGGCATCTAGATAGACTCTGACATAGAGCCACGCTAGACTCGATCATCTTCTAGGTATGCTACATCATGGGCTATTGTGGTCCGCCCTCCTAGTCTGATGAGGGAGGTGATCGAGCTAGCAGTGGTATCTAGATGACTTCCTTCGAGAGGGGGTTTTAATCTGGTTTTGAGGAGGGTTCAAACTCCTCACCATCCGCCAATCGTCACGCACCTTAGTCATCACCAGATGCAACAAATAGTGGGTCGTGCATCGAGGGAATGGAAACTATCTTTATGAAGGATATGCAGAGAAACGAGCATGGCCATCTCGCTCGTTATATACTAGAGGAGTCCCGAGTCATCACCAGATGGCTCGATAGTATCCCACGGCTGGAGGACACAATCGTATGACACTGACTCCAGTAGGTTTAACTAGCTGGGAGGTACTCACTTGTATTGGTGAGGGAATTCTATGCCTCCCACGCCATCATGACATATAATACTCTTCCCAAGGGGAATAAGCTCCTAAAACAACCCAGTCTTGAGAAGGTCAAGTGCAGGGCCGGGTGGTTGATAGATCTGAGGATATCATCCGATGTATGCTATTTGGACCCAAGTTTGCGGCCCCCAGTTCTACAACTGAGTTCTACCACAAAGTGGGGCAGGCACGTGACTTGGGAGTTATGAAGGACCCGTAGCGTCGGGGCTATTTGATGAGGTGGGTGGATGCCCACATTGCTACTGCAAGACCTGACCCTATTTGGTAGCCATACCATCCGAGCCTATTGTCAAGGCTTCACTGAGCTTCCCTTCCAAATTTTTGTAGGCGGTGGTGCACTCGAGAATCTGGCCTACACTTGCAGATAATAGTTTCACACCGAAGAGAGCCATTTTGGTGGCCAACATCTTTACTAGCTATGCTATCATCTGGCATCTGGGTCGTATTGATCAATGAGCAAATACATGAGGCAACCCTGAGGAGGTCTACGACAATCCCCATCCCATGTTTGATACATCATCTATGTCTAACGATTGGGATTCGGAGCCTGCACCATGTGGACTTATTACTAGAGGTGCAACACATGCTAGATGCCAGCCTGACCAAAGCTAAAGAGAACCCAATTGGGCTGCATAGGACAACGAGCTCACAAATCATTCTTCTAGACTTGCCTACCTCCGTGCCTATGACTGAGACCTCCTGTTTAGACGCTGCAGAGACTACAAAGAGGCCCTCACAGATAGAGACTGCTGAGGGGAGGGGACCACTATTACTACTACTGCTATCCCAGAGTCTGCATTTGCTACATTAGCACCTGCCAGCTTTACATTTGTGTCGGCAACATGATTTCAGGCATTGGCATATAGACAGACACATGCTGAGTCACAATTAGCTTAGCTACTACAGGAGTTGAGGCCCTGGGTTCGCGAGGTGGTTTCAGAGGTGGAGAGATGCATGCAGGTGTTCACCACTACTTCCATCAGAGAGGGACTTGCACCGGTGGACTCCCACATTGATGCGTTTGAGAAGTAGATCCAGATAAGCCTACGCACAATGGCCCCTATTGATTTTTTGGCCATATAGATGGAGGTTCAGCAGCTCTGGGTCGACATTGCTATAGTATTAGTTACTACATTAGGCTTTATCTCTACCACGCTAGCTGCAACACCTATTATAGACCTGCAGATTGCACTGGCTAGATCGTGAGAGGAGGAAGAGGTTAGGCAAGAGTGTGCACACTAGTTTCTTAGAGGCACGAGTTTCTCCCATGTTGCTCCTACTATTGAGGAGTCCACCAGGGATGTGGAGAGTGGACAAAGTGTGATAGAGAGACGGGCTTAGGCACCCAGGTACATTCTTTTTGACCCTAGTTCCTTACATTTTATTCTCGTGCATTGAGGATAATACACATTATTTTTTATGGGGTGTGGGTGGTTATATGACCTCAGTGAAGTCTGAGTTTTCTTGCCTGTGTTCTTTCCCTGCATATTTTATTTTATGTTGAACTGGCAGGTTCAGGATATTTTAGGTAGCATGTGTAGTACATATTGGTAACAACCCAAAAGTTTTCAAAA
The DNA here is from genome assembly GCA_038996855.1 of Solanum aculeatissimum. Lineage (NCBI taxonomy): Eukaryota > Viridiplantae > Streptophyta > Magnoliopsida > Solanales > Solanaceae > Solanum > Solanum aculeatissimum. The sequence continues at coordinate 997 of JBCEWC010010058.1, read as the reverse complement.
TATCCTTATGGTTGGCCTTATATGATGTACTACTGGTCATAGTTAAGTTATGGTAGCTACGGGTTGGGTTTAAGTGGCCGAACGTAAAATGGGCTAGTTAGTGGCCTAGAGGGACAGTTTGGGCAGTGTACTTCAAAAGGTAATAACAAATTTTGATGTGGTTTGAACCATATGGTATACTATTTATCAAGTTTAATATCTTTGAGTTAGCTTCGCAATGTAACTGGTTTCACTCGATTCAGAGTTCGGATGAAGAAGTTATGGGCCAAATAGTGGGACTGTTTGAAATTCAGAAGACATTGGAGATAGGCTCAGAAAAAGTGGCTAAAGGAAGGGACACGGTCCATGTGGGGTATCGTGGGGTGATCCAGCGAGCTAGGGATGGCCAGGAACCACCCCATGAACCAAGTCCTAAGCCACAGAACCTTAGAAGGTCCGTTTGAGCTTTGACGGTCCGTGAACTGTCCCATCAAGTGGGACAGTGGCTTGGTCGAGTTGTGGAAAGCCTAAATGGCTAAGGGAGGGATCAAGGGACCAGTACATGGCCATTCAACCCCCAGACAGTCCGTGTGGATGCTCATCAAGTGTTCCAGAAAGTCCTCCGAGAGTTCGCATTGGAAATTTTGCTAAGTGTGGTGAGATGGGAAGTGAGAAGATCCGTGAGGCAGTTTGACGGGCACTGTAGCAACCGTTTGACTCTACTTAGTCTCGGAAAGTTGCTTTTTATTAATCGTAATTTTGTGATTTAACTTTTCCTTAAGCCCCTTTTTGGTACCCTAAAGTCTCCTAAACCCCTAAAACAATCCCCAAACCCTCATTCATCCATTCAAACTCTCCTACATTCTCTTTAGAAATTCTAAGACTCTCTTAGCCTCCATTGAAGAAAGCTTGAAGCATTTGGGGAAGACAACCTTGACTAAGTTTGACTTTGCAAATTGTTGGTGGAATTAAGGTATGTGGGACTTGATTCAAGGATCCTCTTTCATCCTTGAAGACC
>JBCEWC010010057.1:0-18064 GCA_038996855.1 Solanum aculeatissimum | reverse complement strand
TATATATGAGAGAGAACATGTTGGAAAGTTGTTGCACGTCTTTCTTCTTGAATACATTTGCATATGGACAATTGTAATATATGGCAGTAAAGTGTGTATGTGAGACACAACATAGTTTACTTTTTATAAACACATTAACCAATGGTTAAAGGCTTGGTTGGTGGGTTATAATTTTTGTTTTATTAAAAATTTTATGAGATTTGTTTTATTTGTTGGTTATAGAAGGGTACGGTCATATATTTAGAAAAACAAAAGAAAAGATATGATGTAGAGTAGGCATGATTGGAGCTCTCTAACAATTTGTATATTTTTCTTTGAAACCATTATCTTATTTTTCCGTATTACAGGATTGGTCCATCTATTTTGTACTAGTGTATATATATAAGAATTAAAGATGCAGAAAGAGTTAAGGTGCTGCAATGTGCAGCGGCCTCTTCTGTTATGTATTCATAAATTTATAGGTTTTCTCTTATATTTTGATATTTTATGATATTTGAAGGAATTAAGACTTAACTCTAAACTTGAAATAGGAATTTGATTATGAAATTGAGTGAATTTTTTATCTAGGCTAGACATATACTAATATATATATGGGTGTCTATGGACTCGTTTACTTATGAATATTATATACTTGATAGATTCGAAAGGTTTTGAGACATTGAGGAAAGAATAACACTGGTTGATTAGCTCACTTGATTTCGATTCTTCGATTGAGGTAGGTTATAGTTTGTTCTATCTAATAGAAAGACTCTTAATAGTGATTGATAGTCATCGAGTAAAATTGTTAAATTTTCTATGGATTTAATTGTTGTGATGTGGTTGACTGATTTATTGTTGTGATTGGTTTGCAATCCTAAGACCATGAAATCCATAATCCTGAACTTGATCTATCAAAGTGATGCCTTGAATAAAGAAGGCTTGATAAAATATTGATAATGAAGTGGAAAGTAATGATAAAGAATGACGAAATAAATATATTTGGATCGGGTGTCATCTTCCAACATAATATATTTAGATCGGGTGTCATGTTCCGACACGATGTTATGGTATCGAATATCACGTTCTGACATGATATATACTGAATCGGGTGCCACGTTCTAGCACGGTAATAATAAAGAAAATATATTAAAATAATTTAATATACTCAATTCCAAAGAATTTATCACCCAAAAGAAGTATGATGTAGAGGCTTGAGTCCTCATGTGTATTCTTGATATTGTTGATTAGTTATGAACCTATTTCTTATTGTTGCCACATGTGAAGTGTTATAGTGATTTCATGTTATTATTTTATGCATATCGATTTCTATTTTGAGTCAGCTGATGATACCTACTCAGTAAATATTGCCCGCACTGATTCCTACTTTTATTTTCTTTGTTTTGCTTTTGTGGAGTGCAGTGAGTGTTTAAGTGATTTCGACTCGCCCTCAGCTCTAGCCAGTCTCCAGCACATCGGATTCTAGGGTGAGCGATCCTCCTAGCTCGTGTCAGAATCTCTCGGTCATGGAATAATGTCCTTAGCATTTGGACATAAATTGTTTTATTCACTTATTTTGGTGTTGATATTCTTAGACTTGGTATTTTGTGATTAGTGTCCTTTATGTGATGACTTTCAGATTTTGGAGAACATTAAGTAATAAATTTAGTGATTTTTGGTTATCTCTTGCTTTATGAGTTTAAGCTTTCGACTATTATCATACTTTATAAGTTGAACTGCTAATATAGATTGGGATGTGTATGTTGGTTCGCCCACTTAGGAGGGTAAGTGTGGGTGCCACACATGACCCATTTTGGGTGGTGACAATTTTTTAGCAATTGTTGAAATATGCTTCCGGCAACTGTTGTAGGTGTTCTAGTTGCTGCTGCAACAATTGCTGAATGTATTTCAACAATTGTTACATGAGTTACTGAATGTGTTTCAGCAATTGTTGAAAAATATTCAGCAACTTTTGTAGGTGGTCTAGCTATTGTTGCAGCAATTGTTGAATATATTTCAACAATTGATGCATGATTTACTTAATGTGCTTCATTAATTGTTGAAAAATATTTAGCAACTGTTGTAGGTGCTCTACCTGTTGTTGCTATAATTACTAAGTATATTTCAACAATTGTTGCATGAGCTATTGAATGTGTTTCAGCAATTGTTGAAAAATATTCAGCAATTGTTGTAGATGTTTCGATGTGCTGCCAAAATATAGCACTTTTGATGCTTAAAACTTGGAATTTTGTGTGTCCTCAAAGCGATATTAGTAGATTTGATGTGTTTTGTGTTTGTTTTGCAGGATTGTAGTGTTGGCATAGTTTTTGGACAAATTATGTTGAAGCAACAGTTTTTGGTGATCCATAGAACCCTTCACGGGTTGTGGAATGGTTCACGAGCCGTAGATGAGGTGTTGTAGCAATTTTCAGTGAGGGGTGAATTTTTTGAATGTGACTCTATGAGCATGCAGACAAGTCATAGATCAATTCACGAGTTGTAGAGTGCAGTTGTGCCCTGAGGATCAGAAAGTGGAGAAGCTCTAAAAATTCCATCAGACGAAAACCTTCACAAGCCGTAGAATTTTACACGACTTATGGATAGGTCTCATAGAAGGTATCTCCAGGTTCAAGTTGAAGACCACGAAACCCTGACACACGAGAAGTGGATTGGAGTACGAGTCGTGAACTTTCCCATGGAGTGTGCCGACATAATTTTTCTATTCCATTTTGGCTTTGTATTTTAGACATTATAAATAGGTTTTTAGGTTATTTTTCATTAAGTTTCTAGAGAGTTTATACTAGTTTAGAGTTTTTAGTAGTTTTAGAGAGAGAAAAATAACTTTTGAATTTTGATTTCTATTGAAGAATTGGATTTCTTGTTCATCAATTCCTTTGTGTAAGTGATAAATTATGTTATTCTCCTTCATAATTCTTGCATCTACACTGATCATGAGTAGCTAAATTCACAACTAGGGTTGTGGGAACCATGAACAACTAACGAGGTAAAATCAAATATTTTGTAATTCTTGGAAGGTGTATAAGAATGTATTAGTTATTCCTTTTCACTTTAACTATTTTTTAATGAAAGGTCTACGTTAGAACCCACCTGGTGTTACTTGTTGGATTAAGGAGATAATGAATAGGAAAAGAGGATAATTAATAGGATTTGATTGAGTTGTTCTCGTCTAATCAACCAAACTAGATCAAGAGGAGGTTGTACTAGGATAAAAAGGTAAGACTTAGTAATGTCACATTGTGGAGACGGATCAAGTTTCGTAATGAAATTTACCTATACGTTGGATCAAAGGTTTAGGTAAAACTTAACTTACTGTCCTACATCTATACACTGAAAAAGATTACAATTATCCGATATTATCGAGTTAGAGAATCATGGGAAACACATCACCCTAGTTAGCTCTTCTACTGGTTACACATCACTTGCATTAGTTTAATTTTTTGTTAGTCTTAATTTGCAAAAAAAACTCCTTTCTTGGAGGATAAGTAGGTTAATCACCCCACTTTACAATTGAACTATTCTGAAGTTTACATATTCCTTGAGGAATCGATCCTAACCTTGGTTAGATTATTTACTTGACAGTGATCGCTTTACCTTAAAAAGGAGGTGTGCCTTGAGTGACATCATGCTTCAACTGTTGCATCAATTGATGAAGCAATTGCTGAAAATGTTTAAGCAATTGTTTCATCAACTGCAGGCAAAATCAAAATAAAATTATGATCAATTTCCTTTTAAATCATAATATAGGTACAGATCTCCACTATCAATGATGGATAAAATAATAATAGGATTTATTGCAATGGTGAATGGGTCGAGTCCAACAATCGTTATATTTGGTGTTGGAAAATAAAGAAATGGTAGCGACAATAGCAATGATTGTGGATCGAGATGTCAAGTATGAAGATTTTGCAAAAAAAAACATTTCCTATTATGAACTAAATTGTAAATTGAAAGATTTTGTCATCACCTACATGCATAGCTGCGGTGAAAAACAAAGGGTCACTCCATTTAGGATAAAAAATCAAATAAGTTTGCGTACTTATTTGAAAGATGAAAGTATACGCATTTTAAGGGTATATGTGGTTGAAAGATTGAACGAAAACTGTCAAAATCAACATATATCAAATGATGAATGTGATTCGGTGGATATGGATATTCCAGATAAAGAAAGTGTTGGTGCACACAATACTGACTCCTACTCCTACTCTTGAAGTTGCCAACAATACACCAGGAACCACACAATCATCACAATCTAGTCATGCTCAAGATAAGTGGACATTCCCAACAAAGAAAAATAAATGTTCCATATGCAAAAGTAGTGGACATAAAAAAATAACATGCTTGGAGCGAAGTGCTCCATAGGAATAGATTTGAAATCTTAATTACTATTTGTTGCTTGTTAAAATTTCTTAATTATTTTTAATATTAATGTTGAACAAATATTGTTATTGAATGCTTCAGTTCTCAAGAAATTAACAGTAGTAATGTTGAATAAATCTTCAACAAGTAAGACATTTGCGTCAGCAATTGTTTCACTTGCTGGAAAATAAATTCTAAGTACTATAATACATCAAAATTACTTTATTTATCATTTAATATGATTTAGATAATAATTAACAATTAAATTATTCAATTAATATTGATTACGCGGTTAATTACTCAATTTATTGTTTATTGCGAATAAATTACTACGTACTTGTACAAGATCGCCACCAAAATCAAGTCTAAGTACTATAATACATCAAAATTACATTATTTATCATTTAATATGGTTTAGATAATAATTAACAATTAAAATACTCAATTAATATTGATTACGCAGTTAATTAATCGATTTATTGTATATTGCGAATAAATTACTACATAATTGTACAAAATCGCTACCAAAATCAAGTATAAGTACTATAATACATCAAAATTATTTTATTTATCATTTAGTATGGTTTAGATAATAATTTAATAATTACATTACTCAATTAATATTGATTACACGATTAATTAATTAATTTATTATTTATTGTGAATAAATTACTACATAATTATATAAAATTACCACCAAAATCAAGTATAAGTACTATAATACACCAAAATTACTTTATTTATCATTTAATATGGTTTCTATAATAATTAACAATTAAATTACTCAATTAATATTGATTGTGTGGTTAATTAATTGATTTATTATTTATTGCAAATAAATCACTACGTAATTGTACCAAATCACCACCAAAATTAATTCTAAGTACTATAATACATAAAAATTACTTTATTTATCATTTAATATGGTTTAGATAATAATTAACAATTAAATTACTCCATTAATATTGATTACGCAATTAATTAATCGATTTATTATTTATTGCGAATACATTATTACGTAATTGTACAAAATCGCCATCAAAATCAAGTCTAAGTACTATAATACATCAAAATTATTTTATATATCATTTAATATGGTTTAGATAATAATTAATAATTAAATTACTCAATTAATATTAATTACGTGGTTAATTACTCGATTTATTGTTTATTGCGAATAAATTACTACGTAATGGTACAAAAACGTCACCAAAATCAAGTCTAAGTACTATAATACATCAAAATTACTTTATTTATCATTTAATATGATTTAGATAATAATTTAATAATTAAATTACTCAATTAATATTGATTACGCGGTTAATTAATTGATTTATTATTTATTGCGAATAAATTACTACGTAATTGTACAAAATTGCCACCAAAATCAATTCTAAGTACTATAATACATAAAAACTACTTTATTTATCATTTAATATGATTTAAAAAATAATTAACAATTAAATTACTCAATTAATGTTGATGATGCGGTTAATTAATTGATTTATTGTTTATTACGAATAAAATATTATGTAATTGTAGTAAATCGCCACCAAAATCAAGTCTAAGTACTATAATACATCCAAATTACTTTATTTATCATTTGATATGGTTTGTATAATAATTAATAATTAAATTACTCAATTAATATTAATTACGTGATTAATTAATCAATTTATTGTTATTGTGAATAAAGTACTACGTAGTTGTACAAAATCGGTACCAAAATCAAGTCTAAGTATTATAATACATCAAAAGTAATTTATTTATCATTTAATATGGTTTAGATAATAATTAACCATCAAATTACTCAATTAATGTTGATTACGCATTTAAGTAATTGATCTATTGTTTATTGCGAATAAATTATTATGTAATTGTACAAAATCGCCACCAAAATCAAGTCTTATTACTATAATACATCAAAATTATTTTATGTATCATTTAATATGATTTAGATTATAATTAATAATCAAATTACTCAATTAATGTTGATTACACATTTGATTACTCGATTTATTGTTTGTTATGAACAAATTACTACATAGTTGTACAAAATCACCACCAAACTCAACTTTAAGTACTATAATATATCAAAAATTATTTTATTTATCATTTAATATGTTTTAGATAATAATTAACAATCAAATTACTCGATTAAGGTTGATTATGTGTTTAATTACTCAATTTATTTTCTGTTATGAATAAATTATTATGTAATTGCATTAAATCGCCAATAAATGCAAGTCTAAGTACTATAATACATTAAAATAATACTTTATTTATCAATTAATATGATTTATATAATCAATTAACAATCAAATTACTCAATTAAGGTTGATTACACATTCAATTACTCAATGTATTGTTTGTTAGGAACGAATTACTATGTAATTGTACAAAATCTCCACAAAACTCAAGTCTAAGTACTATAATACATCAAAAATATTTTATTTATCATTTAATATAATTTATATGATCATTTAACAATTAAATTATTCAATAATTTGCTATAAAAATTCTCAACAATTACTAAATCAGAGAACTCACTTGCTACAAATTTTCTCAACAATTTCAATAGTTGTTAAATCAGACAACTCACTTGTTAAGAATTTTCTCAACAAGTAAGGCAAACTCTTTCAGCAACTGTTATACTTGTTGAGAAAATTCTTAGCAAGTGATTTGTTTGATTTAACAATTGTTGAGAAATTTTCTCGATTAAGGTTGATTACGCGTATTCAACAATTGTTGAGAAAACTTTCTTAGCAATTTCAACAATTGTTAAATCCAATAATATACTTGCTAAGATTTTTTTAGCAGATGCTAAAGTAGCCTATCTTCTTGTTAATTTTTTTTTTCAGCAAAAGAAGCAATTGTTGAAGAAGTCTTTACTATACTCCAACATTTCTTAACAACAAAATCATTTAATAAATAAGATTGTTCAACACCATCTTTACATAACCATTCAAACAAAAGAAATAAAAGAAAAATATTGTATGTCAATCCAAAATATACATAAAATATTTTCTAAAGTCATTATTAACCAACAAATATAAACACTATGGTACCAGTTCCCCTGCAATTATACCTTCCATTCACCTGTGTCACATCCTGTTAACTGTATTATCATTCATAAGGGTCATAGGAGTGTTGGTAATCACGTGCTCAATATATCCAAGTGAATATGAACCACAAGGTGCAGCTGAATCATTTTGGAGCATCCTCCAACCTCTCAAAGTCTCATTCTTTATTCAAGAGTTTCTAAGGCAAGTGGTTAAACATTTTACTTTGCTTCAAGAATCTAGAAAACAACTTCACTATCGGCATAATAAGTGCCACGAAATTCTCATCGGAATAAACACTCCTGTTACAATCATGCACATTAATCTTTCCCTCCTCGATAAGAATTTCAAGTGCAACAAAATGCTTTTTTTCAAAGATTCAAGACAGTAAAAAGGTTTTTAGCACAAAGCCACGGGACACCGCCAGGAAATGATCTACTCCCTTTGTAATAATCCAAATAATAAGAATCAAATATATTGTTCAATTTGTTTCCTCAAAGAGACACTACCCGGTGTCAAACTCTCTTTGACCAATGCTTCATAGACACTCGTGAATGTAATGATCCTGAAGATCATTTTTGGCATTTTTGACTTAATTGCCATGTTTTCCTTTCTGAAGCTTGTCTTGGATCATTTTTGGTTGAGTTCAAAAGTCAAAATTTAAAAATCTTGTAAAAAGTTAGAGTTTTACAAAAGAAACAGTTTTTAGAGGCTTAAAGTTGGAAATTTTAAGTTTGGAGGTCATTTTGAGTTTCGAGTGTTGGATTATGATTCTGTTGATTTTATTAGTTCCAAAATATTGAATCTAGTCTAGGAGAACTTGCGGAACTGAATTCAGAGTTAAAACGGAGATTTTAGGCCCAAAGTTGCAATTTTAGTTCATTTTGGATCGTAGGTTTTACTTTGGTCAATATTTAAAGTTCGGAAACTCGTATCAAAATAATGTCAGTCTCAGTGGTTTCGGGTGGTGAAACTAACACTAGAAGTGACTTCGTTGAAATGTTTAGAGCTTTCATGAATATTTTGAGTTCTTGAGTCCGAAACTAGTTTAAATAATCTCTCTTGGGTTCGGAACCACGGAGGTCCCAAATTCAAATTCTGATAATTCCATTGAGGCCGGATCATCATTTTTGATAGGGTTTCATATTTGGTTTGTATTCACGGGGTTCTGAACGAATTTTCGAGGGTCCGATTCTTGCTTTTAAGTAGTTGTGTATTGCTGGTTTTTCACTGTTTTCGGTGCCATTAAATTTATTCTCCACGTTCGCAGATGTGGGTCCACATTCACAGAGTGTAAGGGGCTCTTGACCTCCGCGTTCGCAGAGGTGATCTCTGGGTTCACAGTGAACACTGTGTATACTCTCTATGTTCGCAGAGTTATAAGGTTGCTTGGCCTCCGCGTTCGTGGAGTGTAAAATATGCATGAATAGTGAGCTCTTTTAAAAGACATTTTTACTTCACATTCCACCATTTTCAACCCTTCAATCTTTGTTTTCAAGAGAGATTTCGAGATTTTTCAAAGCAAAGTGATTGGGTAACTATTTTCTAACCTATTTCATTGATTAACTCATGTTTTTAACTTCTAATTTTGAGATTTAAATGGTGAAATTTGAGGATTTTCAGGTTTTGATTTTCTAAACTTAAAATGTTGATTTCTCTCTCATCTCAACTCCAATTTCAAAATCGTTTTCACTGTTGAGATCCTTATTACGTGGAGAACATTTTTCATATATTAATTTTCAGATTCTAGCCACATTTTTCTGGCATGAGATTTTTTACCATTTTGCTCTTCTTCTCTGAATTGAATAATTTTAGTGTTATTAGAGTAGTTATGTGATTGTGATGCCATATTTGAATAGATTTTGGTGAGTTGGAGTATCGTAGGAGGGGGGAAACCGCGATTTAAACTTGATTCGAGGCAAGTGGATTTCTAACCCTTTGTTAAGTATGAATGAACCTTGTATGCTCCTATGTGTGTGGAATTGAGTACTTTAGGGTAGAATTGTATCATCGTAGGCTTGATCACAATATTTTAGATAGAAAATTATTTATATGTGGATTTATAAATTAATTGTGAATTTTTGACTTATGTGATCTTGTGAATTGTTCGATATTGATAGCGAGATGATGCTTATATTGGGACATGGTTGATGTATTGAAACTGTGGCGATAAAGAAACACTTGAGAATTAATCGATTTCTATTGTTGAGATACATGATGAGTATGAACATCTTGCATATTTCATTTCCATTAGCATGACTCTTTGCCATTATTACGTGTTTTCTTGACGATCTATTGATGATAAAAAGTCAAAGAGAAATGATTTCAGCTAGTTGCTAATGAGATTGAGATTTTGATGACATTGAAAAATTGACGCTCTTTAATTGTAAATTGATAATGAACATGTGGAGTACCTCTGGTGAGTTAGAGATTTGGTTGTAGGCTTAGAACAGATTGATCCTTATATCTTGTATATTGAGATGTGTGATTTGAATTGTTATATCTACTGTAATGTGGACTCTTGCATGCACTCCTTATTACTGTCACGACCCAAAAATGGACGTGATGTCACTCATCTTATCCCACCAAGACAAGTCAGTCCAAAATCTAATTATAATGATAAAGTGCGGAAGGATAATAAAAATAAAAGTTTAATTGTGGATAATAAGTCAACTTAATTAAAAATTCTCAAAATTTGGTTGTCATGTGCATAAGCCTTTAAAATGTTATAATAGATTTGAAAGAAAAATACAAGTCTCAAATGATGTTGTCTTTAAAGTAGAACAAGATCATAAATGGGAGAGTAGGACTCGCTGAAATGACAGATAGTTACCTCACTAATCGCCACAGAAAGCCTCGGATAAGAAGAGAAAAGAGAGTATCACTAGGATTTGAGCGCATAACCTACAAAAATGTAGAAGCAAGGGATGAGTACCAACCACACGGTACCCAGCAAGCGAACTCCTAAATGCAAAGTTACGTAATACAGAATACGAGTACTCCTAACTCTCCATTCGAACCTCCACAATTACAACCTGCATAAAATCAAACAAATCTAAAAGTTCACAATGTACATAACATATAACTCAATAACAACACACCAATAATTATAGATCAATAACACAAGGATCAAATTCATTCATCACAAGTTCCACAAAAGGGCACTCACAAGTTCACAATGATAAATATGTGCAATGCAATGCAATGCAGTATGAAGTATAATGATGCATGTCTGACCTAGTGATACACATCTGTTGTCTCTCAGTCCGGGACCCATGGGAGACTTATTAGTCCATGCATCCGTCGCGACATGCGACACGATCCTTGAATCATAGTATTCGTCGCGGTGTGCGACACGTCCCTCGAAATGGTACATCCTCTTTAGTTTCTTATTTTTTCTCCAATTCACATAACCTTTGTCATAATCTTATCTCAGAATCAATGCAATTAGACATGTTCACATACATAATGAGGAGATGACCATTTTTTCAACAACGCATAATTTACAACAACATAATCATGATACAACATCAATAATAAATCAATAAACCTTTCAAATCATTCTTGACATATCACATATCTATATATATAAACAAGTTGCCTTTTATCATTCCTTTTTCATCATCAAGATTATTCGGTGAGAGCAAGCCAAATCATCACCAATTCTTATTAATCTCAACACAAACAACAAGAAAATACATGATTCTATACACTTAACAAGAGTCGAGAAATCCACTTGCCTTGATTAATCACACTATCACTTCAGAACTTGAATCTTTTGTAACACTTTCGGATGATCAAAATCTATTCAAATATATAATCTACATAAGAATACGAATCCAATGACACTCATGTTGGTATATTTATTTTTTTGGTTAAAAAATCAGGTCAAAAAGTCACCCCGAGCCCTCGAATTCGAATCTAAAAATTTTCTTTCAAATTATGTTTACCCATAATAAACTAAATTCGTACATCAAATTTCAGCGAAAATGGATCACTATTCAACCCCCAAATCAAGATTTTATTTTAAAAACCCTAAGACTATATTTTCTTAATTTAATATAAATTGTATAGATTTCTATCCTAAAAATCTATTCATAATCTCATGAAAACTTAATAGAAAGAACGAGAATAATTAGCTTAACGTTTTGAAATGAAAATCTCATTTTTTTTCTCTTTTCCCTTTTCTTCTTTCCTTCTCTTCTTTTCTTTTTCTCCTCTGCGTTTTTTCTTCGTTTTTTATTATTTTTTGCGTTTTTTTAAATTTCTTTTGGCTGTTGATAGTAGTCTCCCTTTTTTTTAATCTAATTGGGGACGTAAACCCTTTTTATTTATATATATATATATTTTTTTTTTCTTTTTCTTTTTTCTTATTCTTTTATTTTTCTTTCTTATTTGTTTTTATTTATTTATTTATTTTATATACTGAAGGTAATAAAACTTATTAACCTATTTTTAGTAAATATGATATAAATAATATAGGGTCTTAACTAAATTATCACTTTAACCCATTAACTAATTTAATTATCTAAAATTACCCCTCAACTAAATAAAGAAAGTTATCAATAGTCCAAAATATCAATTTACAATTTACGATAAGGATATTTTAGGAAAATAAGAGAACTAATTATAAAAATGACCTAAGGGGTCATTATATTATCCACTACTAAAAATCATGTTCGTCCTCGAACATAAAGAAGAAGAAGGAAGAATAATCGATATTACCATAGTCTAAGTTATTATCTTCCAGAGTCAGTATTCATCTTTTCAAGTAAGCTCTCTTTAAGACCATTCCATCAAAACCAACCACTAAGAATTGAACTTTTGAATCAAACCTTGCAAATTTACAAATCAAGAGTGATTTTCATGCGACAAACTAACCCATGAACCTAATCTGAATAGCAACCCACTAGACCATCACTCAACAATTAGGATGGATCTTTCTCACATAACGACGATAAAATTTCAACTCAATATCGACCATAATCAAAAGCAAATCTAAATCAACCATCCCACACTCCTAATACACAAATCATCATGGATCTTGTTAAGATTTCATCCTCACAATCAAATCTTTTCACGAGCTTAAATTTTAAAATGTGATCTTTAAACATTAAATACTCATCATAGAGAATCAAGTTTTTTTCTGACCCAACGAAGGAAAGGATCAAGTCAATCACTTATTGAATGATACATTCAAACATAAAAACCTCTAACAACATTATCAAAAATACTAGACCAATGTCAGCGACTATAAATAATCTTTTAGAGTGATAGAGTTAGACTCAACATGTCTCATATTCAATCGTACATAGCCAGAGCATAACCTCAACAACCAGATGAATTTTAAGACTACTGGACAATCATAAATATTCATGGTAGCTCTTCTATAAATTCACATACGCATAGTTGTGTGTGTAGAACCACGCGTATACTTCAAGTATCCGAAATAATACTAAATTTATCATAGTTGAACTAATCAAGTCTGTACAAGCATCCTATCTTCCCAAGAGAAAATTACATGATCGATTCACCCGATCCCCCACTAAGGATTCATCTACAAAAGTGAAGACACGAGTGAGACTAGGCAGGGAATAATACTCTAAAATATGCTTATAATGAAGTAAGTAGTCAAATAAGAATGCACGGAATCAAAATTGAATGATACAAGATACTTCTCTCATAGTGATCCTATCAAATGTTTTCTTTCATCTGACCCATATACTCCTCACAATACTACACCAAAGACAACACTCTTAATGCTAACAGAACATCATAGTCATACTAGTCATTTACCATTCTCTCAAATTGTTACTAGTATCAAAGTCTTCTTGGTAACACATTATCACCTTCAAATATTTCAACTATGACTTCCTCTCTTTTCATTCAAGCATTTCTTATAGATATGAGTCATACCCAAAGCTAATAACGCTGATTTCAAATTTGGTATTACTTTTCTCATCAAGGTAAAGTTATTTAATTATACCTAAAGTCACTTTCATGCAATCTTACACATACCAAATTCCAACTACTATTCAAATCATCATATACCTCATGTCAACACTTAAAAAGATTCTTGGTCACCTTAATTATTTAGGTACCTTCTTTCACGACCCAAAAATGGATGTGATGACACTCGTCTTATCCCACCAAGATAAGTCAACCCAAAATCTAATTATCATGATAAAGTGTGGAAGAATAATAAAAATAAAAATTTAATTGTGGATAATAAGTCAACTTAATTAGAAATTCTCAAAATCTGATTGTCACATGCACAAGCCTTTAATATGTTACAATAGATTTGAAAGAAAAATACAAGTCTCAAATAATGTTGTCTCTAAAATAGAACAAGATCATAAATAGGAGAAGTAGGACTCACTGAAATGATAGATAACTACCTCATTAATCTCCACAAAAAGCCTCGGATAAGAAAAGAAAAGAGAGTATCACTAGGATCTGAGTGCATAACCTACAAAAATGTAGAAGCAAGGGGTGAGTACCAACCACACGGTACCCAGCAAGCGAACTCCTAAACGCAAAGTTAAGTAATATAGAATACGAGTACTCCTAACTCTCCATTCGAACCTTCACAACTACAACCTGCATAATATTACCTCAATCTAACAGTTCACAATATACATAACATATAGCTCAATAACAACACACCAATAATTATAGATCAATAACACAAGGATCAAATTCATCCATCACAAGTTCCACAAAAGGGCACTCACAAGTTCACAATGATAAAAATGTATAATGCAATGCAATGCAATGTGAAGTATAATGATGCATGTCTGACCTAATGATACACACCCATTGTCTCTCAATGCAGGACCCATGGGGGACTTATTAGTCCATGCATCCATCTTGACGTGCGACACGACCCTCGAATCATAGTATCCATCACGCGTACGACACAACCCTTGAATCATAGTATCAATCGCGGTGTGCGACACGATCCTCGAATCATAGTATCCGTCGCAGTGTGCGACACATCCCTCGAAATGGTACATCCTATTTAGTTTCTTATTTTTTTCCAATTCACATAACCTTTGTCATAATCTTATCTCAGAATCAATGCAATTAGAGATGTTCACATACATAATGAGGAGATGACCATTTTTCCAACAATGCACAATTTACAACAATATAATCATGATACAATATCAACAATAAATCAATAAACCTTTCAAATCATTCTTGACATATCACATATTAATATAAATAAACATGTTGCCTTTTATCATTCCTTTTTCATCAGCAAGATTATTAAGTAAGAGCAATCCAAACCATTACCAAGTCTTATTAATCTCAACACAAACAACAAGAAAATACACGATTCTATACACTTAACAAGAGTCGAGAAATCCACTTGCCTTGATTAATCACACAATCACTTCAGAACTTGAATCTTTCGCAACACTTTCGGATGATCAAAATCTGTTTAAATACATAATCTACATAAGAATACGAATTCAATGACACCATGTTGGTATTTTTTTTAGTTCAAAAATCAGGTCAAAAATTCACCCCGACCCCTCAAATTCCAATCTGAAAATTTTCTTTCAAATTATGTTTACCCATAATAAACTAAACTCGTACATCAAATTTCAGCTAAAATGGATTTCTATTCGACCCCCAAATCAAGATTTTATTTTAAAAACTCTAGGGCTATATTTTTTTAATTTAATATAAATTGTATACGTTTCTACCCTAAAACTCTATTTATAATTTCATGAAAACTTAATAGAAAGAACGGGAATAATTACGTTAACGTTTTGGAATGAAAATCTCTTTTTTTTTCTTTTCCCTTTTCTTCTTTCCTTCTCTTCTTTTCTTTTTCTCCTCTGCATTTGTTTTCTATTTTTTATTGTTTCGTGCATTTTTTTTGTTTCTTTTGGCTGTTGATAGCAACCCCCCTTTTTTTTATCTGATTGTGGGCATCAAACCCTTTTATTTTTTTATTTTTTTTTTCTTAATCTTTTATTTTTCTTTCTTATTTGTTTTTATTTATTTATTTATTTTATCTACTAAAGATAATAAAACTTATTAACCTATTTTTAATAAATTTGTATAAGTAATATAGGGTCTTAACTAAATTATCACTTTAACCCATTAACTAATTTAATTATCTAAAATTATCCCTCAACTAAATAAAGGAAGTTATCAATAGTCCAAAATATCAATTTAAAATTTACGAGAAGGATATTTTAGGAAAATAAGAGAACTAATTATAAAAATGACCTAAGGGGTCATTACAATTACTCTATATGAATATTGTATTGTTGTGCATTCTCGATTGAGTTACACTGATTCATTTTGAGGGCGGTTCATATGCTTCATGGTATGAGATATTGATTCATTATAGGGTTGGGCCATACGCTCTGTGGTATGAGATACTAATTCATTATGGGGACGGGCCACATGCTCTGTGGCAGATAATACTGATGATACTAGGGATGGGCCTCACGCTCCAAGGCAGATACATGGACAGATATGTTCCCCATGGGCTTTGCCCTGAGGTTATCAACAGATGTGTATCGTAGGGCAGACATGCATCATGATTATTTGATATTGCATCGCATTATTCACATCTGATGGCATTCACTCCATTTCATATCATACCTATTTGTTATTACCTTGGTATGGCTCATGAGATTGTAAGCTTATTATATCCCTAATTCGAATATTATTGTATCACTGATTTGAGTAGTTGTTGGTTCTATTTCCATACTTGTGTATTAAGATACTATGCTAGATAATGAGGATATCTATACCACTGTGATTTGTATATTATATTGTGTTGGGACTTTTCTGAGTGCAGGTTTGTAGTTCAGCGAATTGTGGTTGGGATTTAAGGAGTTACTTGTGTTCTTCATTACTTTACCTTGGGTTAGTTCCATTTTGTTGAGTACCCAGTTGTTTGGTGCTCATCCCTTGCTATATTTTTGTAGGTTGTGAGCCCGGTCCATCCTGCTAGACTTCTCTCTTTTATATCGAGCTTCTAGATTACTTGTGAGGTAGTTGCTCATGTCTTCAGCAAACCTTTGAGAATTCATTTCTACGTTTTGGTTCTATTTGAGGACTAGACATTATAACTTTTATTTCATTTGAGTATTCTGTATTTAGAGGCTTGTACAAGTGACACCAGTCCTTGGGATGGTTGTAGTGTTGTCTTCCACTTATCTATGTTATTAGAATGATTATCTTTCGCTTTATCTATTATTGTCAAATTGTTGGATTTTTGACTGACTCGCCTTGATGGGATAGGTGAGTGTCATCATACCCGATTTCAGATCGTGACAATGAAGTAATTAGGAAAATCAAGATCAATGGATCATAATATTGGGTATATTCAATATGTGTTAGATGCATTAACCACAATATTTCATTTACATGTTGTAACAACAAAATAATTAATGAGACAACTTAAGATGATTATTACATCTGCTGCAACTACAATTGCTTCAGAAAAATAAGCAATTTTTGCAATAACAGAAAAAACTATTACAGCAAGTGTTATATCTGTTGACACACCATAATAATAAAATTAAATTAAAATTATTAGAACTTACCCAATCCTCCGACCATTTTTGCATGTTGTTCATGATCTCAAAGTCTTCAAATTTAAATTCATGCATTGTGTAGATCTTTTTTCGTCGATCTTTAGTTTTCAAGATATTTTTTATTTTCTTGTATGATTCATTCGTTGCATGCTTGTAGATATCGACCGGTTATCGCATGATTTTTGTCATCTCAATAGGGAGGAGACTTAACATTCCTCTTTCCTCTCTTTCTTCTGGCACTCTCTAGTGCCTTTGAAATTTGTTTTCTCCTTTGTTTGTTAACCGATGTATACGTACTTGAAATGTTTCTGAATGGCCTAACACCTCTCTTTCCCATAAAACTCTTTAGAGTTTTCTCCACATACTCAATTCTCTCAAGCATCTTTACATTTTTTACGCATATGTCACATTTACAAGCACAAAGAGACATCTTAGGAGTATCAATATCGCCTGTAGAAAATCTATTTTCTGTGAATGGAGTTCTTGGATTTACTCCAACATTTTCACTGGTGGGAGAAAATTCTCTACCACCACCAAAAGCACTGGGAACAAAAGGAGAAAATTCACCTCCTCCACCAATACCACTGCTACTAACAATATCAAATGTCCTTTCTCTTTTCTCATCATTATCAACACCTTTTGAGGGCTCAACCATACCATCACCACACATATCAATGACCATTAAAGTATCTCTTTTAATGGCCACACAATCATCCAAATCTGTCTCTATTTTTTTAATTTCTTCATCCTCAATCAAATCCAAAGGTACAAATTCAGTGAGAAACTTCATCTCCGTCTCACCGGGTGTAAGCACTAACCATGAATAAATAATCTACATATATGAAGAAAAATTAAAATATGATTAGATAAAATAAATTCAATAATAATAAAAATTACAACGACTGCTACAGTTGTCAACAATAGTTACAATTGTTAAAGTAATTGTTGAAATATTTGCAACAATTACAGTTTTCACAGTATATTTTAGTAGTTGGAATCAATACACTACAAGAAAATTGGTCTTTAACGAGGGAAAATTTAGTCGCTAAAAGTTTAAATCCGGTCGTTATTGACTAATAA
>JBCEWC010010056.1:0-18064 GCA_038996855.1 Solanum aculeatissimum | reverse complement strand
TATATATTTTATAAATAGTTCTATGTAATATGAATTAAAACTATATTATAAGTGTTCAATGAAAATAAATTATTATTGCTATAAATGATAAATATTTTCTTAATCTAGTATATCTGTGTAAGTCTCCCTTGATATTTTTACATAAATGGATTTTTTTTGATTAATTATCATTATTTTTAATTACAGTTTATAACCTATTTTATCTTTAATTAGTAAAATTGTACATGCTTTGTGGGGCTATAAGAAAAATTAATAAAAAATACACACACACACGAAATAATTGCTTAGTTTTATAAAGTAGTTTGTAAGTTTTATATTCAAGTTAATGTAGGATATAAGACAATATTGGTATTTCTCTTTATCTATAATATGGTATATTTTTTTCATCTTTTTTTAACATATTGTCATCATCCGAATTTACATTTTGGCCAGGACACGATATCTGAAAACATGAGCGATGCTAAGCTAACCCTTGACATATATGTTACATCATGACATAGAATAACTAAAGCGAATTAAGCTGAAATATATTTATCAAAGGTTTGATTAAAAATGTAAGATATCCATGAAGACTAAAAAAATAAATAAATTAATGTCTAAAACAAGCCTCTACCATTTGAATCAAAGAATAAGTCTGTCGAGATATAACCTCCAACTATCAATACTCAACAAAGTGCTAGCTAAACTACTACATAAAGGAAGATTCACCAACTGTTGATTAAAACACTGCGATTCTTGCTAGCCACAAGTATGAGAGCAGATGCCGATATCTATATCATAAAAGGATGCATCCTAAAGTGAGGTATACATCAATACATGAAATATACTTAGTATATAAGGGGCACGAACATACTCAGATAAAGTAACATATGAGGGAATAGTGACAAAAGAAAAATAAATCATAGTCATAGAGAAAAGGGTTGGGATGTAATGACCCATTAAGTCATTTTGAGATAGTCCTCTTGATTTTCTAAAATATTTTCCTCGTAAATTTTAAATGTGTATTCCGGACTATTTGATAACTATGACTAATTAGTTTATGGGTAAGTTTAGATAATTAATCTATTTGGAGGACTAAATTGATAACTTATTAAATATCCTATATCACTTTAACCTATTTATTAAAGTAAGTTGGTAGGTTTAATATTTTGCTCCACAACCTAAAAGTCAGAAAAAAAAATTTATCGCACAAAAGAGGGACGTGGGAGCCGATCTTTTTGAGGTAAAATGCTCTCAAATTCTGATGATAACCAATTAGATTATGGATGAATGTATAGGGCATTAACTAGCACTATTATAATCATTAAATGGAATTGAGAATTGGGATTAGAATTGAAAATTATCCTGACAAGCTATGAACGCTATTGGTTGATTTCTCATGCAGTGAATAAGCCTATATTTATGTGAGTTTATTAGTGCTAATTAGGTGACAATTATGTGTCAGATGATAAACATTATGTGCAAATACTATTGAAATAATATGAAAGAGTGGGGGCTAATGAGTGGGAGTTCTAGTATGGCAAAAATCATGTCAATTGGATATGATTAATGACGTCAATGGTTGGTTGATTCTTTACTGTTAATTAATTTGATATTCTAGCATGATTGTAGGTTTAATCATCTTTGGTTTTCTTGAGATCACTGGAAAATTACGTACTGAAAATACGAATTAGATTATGATTATTTCGTAGTTAATTTAGATTGCATGCTTGGGTTTAAAGTATGAAAATTTATTGTGGTTATCACATTATGATTTAAATTTTGATATATTGAGATAGATAATTAAATTATAATTGTAATGTACTACATAAAATACCATTAGGTTGTGTTATTTAGAGGAGTTGAGGCTTAACCCTAGACTTGAAATTTTGGGAATTGTCTATAAAATTGGTTAGTTTTTTTTTGTCTAGGTTAAGTCATATAGTAATATGAGTGTTGTTCGTTTCAAAAATCTTATTGTGAATTTTTATTTAATTAGATCGCGGTTCTTTGGATTCTATTCGAAAAGGGAAAGCTCAAGTCCCACAGTGAGTGTTCAATTATTAAGGCAAGTGAATTTCTTAACATTTGTTAAGTATATAGAATCTCGTGCTTCCTTGTGTGAGGTGTTGAGAATGCTTGAATTGTTGAGTTAATGTTGATGTGGTATCAAGATTGTGTTGTTGTGAATTGTGCATTGTATTAAAATTAGTCATCTCCTCATTATGGTGTAAACATGCCTATTTGCATTGATATTTGTGACAAGTATTATGTGAACTGAGAAAAAATAAAAATTTCAAAGGATGTACCAATTCGAGGGACGTGTCGCACGCCGCGACGAATACTATGATTCGAGGGACGTGTCGCATGTTGCGACGGATACTATGATTCGAGGGTCATGTCGCACGCCGCGATGGATACATGGACTAAAAGTCCCCCATGGGTCCCGAACTGAGAGACAGCGGGTATGTTTCATTAGGACAGACATGCATCATTATACTTGACATAATTGTATTGCATTGCATTGCACATCTTCATTATTTATAAACTTGTGAGTGCCTTTCTGTGAAACTTATGATAGACATACTTGATCCCTGGTGTTGTTGATACATAATTGTTTGAGTGATATTATACAACTATACGTTATGCAAATTGTGAATTGTTAGGTTCGGTTGGAGTGTAGGAGTACCTGTGTTATATGTTACTTGATTTTGTGTTTAGTAGTTCATTTGTTGGGTACCATGTGTTTAGTACTCACCCCTCGCTACTACATTTTTGTAGGTTACGAGCCTGGATCTTCGTGATACCCTCTATATTTCTTGTCCAAGGTTTCTTGTGGAGATTGTGTGAGGTAGTTGCTTGTTTTTCCAGTGAACTCTCACTCCTATTTATGATTTTGGTTCTATTTTAGAGACAATATCATTTGAGACTTGTGTTTTGATTCGAATCTATTATAACAATTAAGAGGCTTGTGCACGTGACAACAAGATTTTGGGGATTTTTAATTAAGTGACTCATTATTCGTAGTTAAATCTTTATTTTTATTACTTCTTTCGCACTTTATTGTTGAAATTGGATTTTTGGCTGACTTGTCTTGGAGGGAATAAGACGTGTGCCATCACGCTCATTTTTGGGTCGTGACATGGGAGAAATATTTGAACATTGCATACATGAGTTAAAATCAGTAACCTTGCATACCATATTCATAAAATAAAGTATTTATAAATGATCGTAATAATTTAAGAGTATATAATAAAAAATGCATAAAAATTAGGAGAGTTTCTTATAGTCAACATACATCACGTGAGCTCACGATGTCCAACTTATGTTCTCAGTTGGAGGACTGCTCTATACTTTACCATTGTATAGAACCATATCATATCTATATAGATCCATTAAATTACCTCTCAAGGCCATATAGAGTTGTTCAACAAAGTGATATACTATAACTTATGGTGGTACGTAGTTATGAGACATAGGAATTGTTGCTAAAAGTCCATAGACACTAAACAAAAGTCTTCATCCCTAAAGTCTACTCGGTGCTAACTAGTCCTCCCAAAAGAACATACATACACATTAATGCTCATAAGTATAAAATTGTCCATATATTTAAATCATAAGTGAGACTAAACTCAAAATTCATAAATGAAAATAATTTGAATTGAGGTTATAATTCATATCATGTAAATTTTCATGCTTAAGAATTATGAGGTTTAGGAACCATAGAAATCATGTTAATCCTGCATAACAAGACTTTAAAATCAAAAGAAAACATTGAAAACATGAATTAATGACGATAGATTATAATTTCATAAAAAGTCTTAGTTTTGCTTTTAACAATCCTATAGAATTTTTGAGAATCAAAATACTTTAGACATAAGAGCAAAATTATACTATCATTGAAGCCTTACATACCTCAATGATGAAATTTTTTAAAAGATGAACCTTAGCCTTAGAATTTCTTAAAGTTCTTGAGCGTAGAGTATAAGAGAGACGTCATTTAACCTTGACAGTGAGGTTTGTGTACTCTCTGTGTCATGGAGCCATCGTGAAGTTTTGTCAGGTTGGAGTATCTTTAATAAAATGACTATAATTTTTTACTATGATCTTCGATTGAAGCATGCTTGGTGGCAGTAGAAACAAAACTCATAGACCTTTAATTTGATAAATCATGTTCCACCTAATTCTTTATATGTTGAAAGTTATGGTCATTTGAAATTAACCCTAATATGAACTAATAAGAAAACTTAACCGGTAGAAATTCTTTGAACTTGACATGGTGTTTGAGGTACCTTATGATCCTAAAAAAATATACGACACACTTATTAAACTTAGTAAAAGACTTTAACATATATATGCAATTTAAGCCTATATATATACGACGAATGATTTGAATTTTTGCGTAGAAATTGCGAGGCATTACAATATCTTCTTATAGATCATTCGTCCTTGAATGCTTATCATGATAGGATGAACATAGAATATGATTTCTTTAGTCTAGTTACACTGAATATAGCATAAACTAAATTGTACTAAAAATAAGGGTCTAGCAACAAACAATAATAATGTAAAAGCACGAGCTAAGAGTGAAAAATCTAGCATAGGCACGAAGAACATAAACAAGGAATGAACTTAGCCTCTATAAGACCTAAAAAGGAAACTTTTATAGTATTTTAACAAAAGGAATCATAGTCTTAATTTATGTTGAGACACCAAAATAGATTCATAAAGTATGAACGATATAGATTTGAACCTAGGCTACACACAATCTGAAGCTACTTGACATGGGACATGGGTACCATAGGTATGATGTCTGAATAGTTCTACTATGCCTTAAGCAATATGATTGCTAAATTTGAAACTTAACAATACTTCTCAACTACGTTTATCCTCTTGAATATTATCCTTCATTAGCTACAACTCTTAACGCTTAAAAGATACACCTGACTACTTCCGCTCAAGTTTGAGTCTACCTACATTCTCTCACACTATCAAAGTTTAGCTTAAAGTCACATGGTATTAAACATATGATGAACGTACTAATCCTATATTTTTGTTAAAAATTCCATCCCTGGAATACTACTTTTTACCACACCATTTAATAAACCTTGAGTTCAAATCAAGAATCTACTAGCACATAATGCATTCATCCATATATTACCAACATGATATTCAACTCTATCACTGTAATCACTTTATGGACTTTCAGGTAAACAACCCATTTAATAGTCATTAGCTTTCCTAATGTCTTTATATGCTGAAATTTTAAAGGACTAATACCAAGAGTCATATCAAAACTTTTTACCAATTTATTTAATATAATAAAACTTCATTTTTATAATCTTAGATAGAACAAGCATATCTCGTTCTCCTCAATAAGAGAAAACTACCTTCTCCTCTAAAGCCTTTATTTAGTTACTATCAACACTGCTATCAAAATATAGGAAGGATCACAAAAATTAGAATATGAAGATCTAGAATACAAGAGATACTATTAAATCGTAGCTTATACTTATCATCACTTTGATACACTCATAAATAAGATTCTTGAAGAGAAAAATATAATAGGCACGAGTATGTCATATTCTTGAAGCATGAAATATACATAGAGAGAGACATTCTAAGCATCGAACATGTCGTAACCATTCATCACCACCACGAGTGAAAAAAAGTAGAGTTTAGGATAATGAAATCGTAATCATGAGTTATTAAAAAAAATTGATCCAAAAACATACATAATGCATTTTGATTTCATTTATCACTAAGAATGTATCATGAGTACATAGAGAATACTGAGAAATCATGAGTACATATATCATGAGTTGTATATCATAGAGCTAGAAATCATAGTTTCATAGATTATTGTGTAGGTTGTTCTGAAACTATTTCTTTTGATTTTAAAATTTAAACATGAACATAAATTTGTATGGGTGCATTAGTAAGGATCATAAGCATGATGCTTACATTTAAGAGATAAAAATCATGTCATAATTACTGAAATATGAGAAATTTTCAAAATTAGAAATAAATTGCTATCTCATTGTAACTCCTTCTAAATTACATTACAATCTGATTCTCAAAATCTGATTTAGTTCTTCACTCCATCATTTTCCCCTTAGATCAAGATTGATATTCAAAATTTATGAAACTATTCATGTCCTTTAAACTCAACCATAATATACACATGAACATTTAACTTATTTGGATAAATTATATTTTAAAGATATTAACTCATCATAAGATATTCCTTTTAAAAATACCACTCTTAACTTCTTCTTGCTTCTATAATCATTATCACATAACTAAAATTCTTACTAGAAAACATAACCAATAACCTTAGCACTTCATAATCTGAATTTTTTTTGTTATTCTACTAGTATCACACCTCTAAGTTCATATCATTCTGAATCAATCAAGAATAAAATTTTATTAAAAGGCATAATATCATCTATATTTAAATCCTCTACTCAAATATTAAGACACCATATATAACATACTATATATCACATCTCGAGCATACATCCTTGGTGTGGTCGGTAATAGAAAATCATTGCTGATCCCAAATGAATCCTTGGCCTGACAACTTACTGAGCGAAAGACTCAACTCAATAGAAAGTTAATTCAAGTGGATATTTAAAAACACATCATCATAAGTAAACAATAGATTGAAATTACTCAAAGTATAATGTAACTTAACTTCATAAACTCAATAATGAAATTATGATTCAAAAACGAACTCTAAAAAATAAATTCTTCTAGTCAACTTTACTCTATCTATGAAGCCTTTGTCTGACTTGTAAGAAGGTGCCAAGACAAGTCCATGACTACCTCAAATAACTATTAATAACTAAAAGATTTCAAAAGGAAGAACTCCTTTGGATACAAGGAGGTCTCATCAATTGATGATGGATAAATGTCTTACTAAAGTGTCTGCAATCATGAATATTTGAATCTATATCATAAAATGAAGCATTGTCGAATGACGTCAGTATGTGAAATATACAATATATAAAATAGCTAAAAGAAAATAAACTCAAGATATGCTCAATAATATGAATACTCAATTTAAGATAAAACATGTAAGTTTAAGAAATAAAATAATGCTTTGTAAATATATTTAAATAAATACAGTCTCAGTAAAACAATATTATTTATTCTTTTTCTAACCATCAACCACCACTTATGACCTAGTGATGATACAATGAGCTACTGTTGTTGCCACAACTGTCCAATACCTTCTAGAGTAAGGGTTGCAAACTTGACTCATGGATCCATATAAAATTCCTTAGTGAGGCTAAATTCCTCACTATGATGGCTTTACATACCTTAAACGCTCCTGAAATCTTGATGAAAGACCCTAACTTTAAGAAGATTAGTCAAGAAACCCTTTCTTGAAATTCTTAAAATTTATTTTCTTGAAAATTCTATGGCT
This sequence comes from Solanum aculeatissimum, assembly GCA_038996855.1. Classification (NCBI taxonomy): domain Eukaryota; kingdom Viridiplantae; phylum Streptophyta; class Magnoliopsida; order Solanales; family Solanaceae; genus Solanum; species Solanum aculeatissimum. The sequence continues at coordinate 10,653 of JBCEWC010010056.1, read as the reverse complement.
AAAAATTAAGATTTCTTTTAAAAATTCATGAATAGAGAAAGAAATTTGGATTGGGAAGCTTGAAGTATATGGAGAAGAACTTACTTTGATGAAGAATCTTGAAAGAGAATCCTAACTTATTGTGTTCTTGAAAATTTCTTGAGCATTCAAGTTTAGGTGTAAAACAGAAAGCTTTAATTATGAAAAAGTGATATTCTATATATTTTGACACATTAAAATAAATCCTTCAAGGTTTATAGGACCGAAATACCCTCAAAATATAATTGAAAAATTATTTAAATTAGGTAGTGAGGTCTGTATCCTCTTTGGATAAGGGAGTCATCATAAATCTCTATCAAGTTTGCACGTCTCCAATAAATTGATCATAACTTTTTACTTCAAACTTGAAATAAGAAAAACTTGGTGATGTTAAAAAGAAGACTCAAAGACCTTTAATTTGATAGTTATGTTCTACATAATTGAGAGATATGGTCATTTAAAGTTGACCTTTATATTAACATGTATGAAACTTATTCCATAAAAATTCTTTGAAATAGACTTGATGTAAGAGATCTCTTATGATTCTATACCACATCTAACACACTTTAAATACTTAAAAATTGATCCTAATACAGTATATATAATTAGGATTCATTAAGTTTTGACCTATATGCATATGAAGAATGGCTCAGGTCTTATCTTAATTTTTTTGAAGTGTTACGATATATCCCCCTTGTGATCATTCATCCTTGAATGATGATAAAGTTAGGGAATCACACGAGGTACAAGTATAATGCAGAAATTAAAATACTCAAGCATATTAATAAACATTGAACCTTAAATAAGAGAAGGGCTATAATCTTAGACATTTTCACTGAAATGTTTCATAAGTTTGGGAAAGGGAGTTAATGACTTGATATATGAATAGAAACACTATATATTAAGACATACAACTGATAGCTTTCAAGCTTAGCAACTCTTCTCAACCATGCTCTTTTCTTTTAATACTATATCTCATCACCTAAAATTTATAACTTCAACCAAGGTTTACGTCTTCCTTCATGTTCTAACGGAGTTCAAGCCTAACTCAAAGTCACAAAATGCTACTCATAAGATGATCATACTCATAAATCAATTCTTCTATTGTTCACAGAAAAATTACAGAGTGGGGTAGTCAGTAATTATTTGATAAAATAGTATCTCTCTTTGTCTAACCCCTGAGATTTATGTTTTACCTTTATAGGGACTTTTATTTAGAGAATACTACTCCTTCCTACCACTCCAATACATTTACTTGAGAACCTTAATAAGAAGTTATCAATAGCCTACTGCTATAACTCATATAAGGACAATTACATGTTAAAGCCTATTATTCTAATCACATAATGACTTCTTTGAAGTCAACCTCATTTAAAAAATTTCATGCCTACCTTAACATTTCTACATCCACAATTGTATTAACTCCTATCAAGAAGCATATCTATATACTCCTACCTATCTATTGCATGTCACAAAACCTCATCTCACTCCTCCTCTACATTTGTAACCTTAACTGAAATAATCACACCCACTATCATGATAAGGAATACTCACTCTCTTCCATTTTACATGACTCATCTACTATCATTATTATCACTATCAAGACTTGAAAGAAACATCACTGAAAAGGCTTTGAGCAAAAGATCATTAACATGGTTTATTCAAAAACTCTAGTCTGAGGGCATTTGTCACTTAATATGATCTCACCGATCTTTTAGGGCTTAGAATGAGTTTATAAAACTGTACATACTGTGAAACTCAAGTTATGTCTCGTGTAATATAGGGATGAAAACTCTTAGATTCATGAGAAAAGATCAGGATTGATGAATAAAGTTACCATTCTCATTCTTGGAACTCATCATAGCCATGAATTAACATGAGATGCATGGGTTTAGATCATGAGTATGATTCTTCTACACAAGACAAGAATAGGTTATTACCTCAACTAAAGTATAAGGAATATATGAGATGAAAAAGCATTGCTGTCTCATCCTGATACACTCATCACTATTTGAAGTTCAAAAACTTACTTTGGTCCATTAACTCATTATCTCCCCCTTATCTCAAAGGTCATCACTCTAAGTTGTTGAACCAATTCTCTTTACTAAGCTATTAAGACAATGCTCCACACGGTTGAGGCATCACTATATGTCAGAATACTTAAATTCTCTTTTCATATTATACTCGAAGACACAAAATCACAACCGAACTTTGTCTAGAGATATTACTCTTAATTTCTTTCTATCTTTACAAAAATCTTTCTATACTTATTATTTTTATTGCCATATATAACTACTTCTTGTAACTCTTGTGATCTTACCTCTTCCTTTTTTTTCTTTCTTGCTAACACTCAACTTTTAAGTTCACATATACTTAACTAAAGAAAACTTAGACTATAATTGGAAACTCATCATTACCTATGCATAACCCTCTTCGATCCAATTGTTAAGGGTGATAAAGAATTCTTACATCAGCCTACTCTAGATTGAAAACTGAAATATATTATCTAGGAATCCATAGAAAATCATAACTTAGAGCCTTACACAAATTTATTCTATCTTGGATGCACATCTTAAGCCTCTTCTTATCTAATGATTTAACTTCAATTCACCATTTTCATCTGAGGATCACATACAACATACTCGTAATATCACACTTCTATCACGTCAACATCTTTATTTATCACTTATGCTATGTCAAGCCTACAAATAAGAACCTCAAAACTACATTGTCACTCTCATACTGCTATTCTTTTTTTCACAATGCTCTTCTAAGACTCAAGCCTAGAGACTAGCAATAAATATGTATATCAACACACTGCTTGCATATTATACTAACTTAAAACTACTACATAAGATTGAGAAACATTAGATTATCAAAACCTTATGAAAAGTAATCAATCTTTATCTCATGGCCTATCTAGGCATAATCGATCATAATCTTTTCTTTCAAAACCTAAGTACTATCTACCCATTCATTATACCTCTTTTCCTAGTTACGTTGATAACTCTATGAATATCATAGGGCTCTCCTTTAAAATCATAAGTCTAGCTTAGATATATCACCTTGTGACTACTCTTTTCTTCTTTTCAATATCTATGCTTGGTCTTTATTAATGCAATGACACATCAATATAAACTTCTTTTTTGCTTCGAGTGTACTCTAACTCATTCTAACCGCAACTCTTTCTCTATATCCTATCATGAAATCTAGATGATACTGACTACTCTTTAGTAAAATCAAATGCATTAGACTTATCTCCTCATTACTTACCCAATAGATACATAACACTAGTTACAAACCTCAATTAACCACCATTCTTACTATTTGGTTTCTACTCTTCCACCTTTTCTTTCTAGCTCTAAGAAGATTCTACTATTTATGGTTTACAAAGCTTTAATTCACACTCTCTCAAGTGGTAACACTAAACATTTAGAGACATAACTTTTCCTCCCAAGGATAACGTCTAAAACATGTTTGGAGAAGAGAGTCTAGGAGAACATCTTGCTCTAGGTCAAACACGCAATTCATATGAATAAGAGTATATTATTATCAATATACTTAAGCACACTAATCAAGAGTGCATTCTTTCAAATTAATAAAATTAAGCATACTAATCAGCTCCTCTCAAGCCAGGTATTACACCCGGTAAAATTACCAAAATACCCCTAGATGAAAAATACTTGCATAACATATCTTTCTTTTTTTTTAGAAACCTTAGAGGTAGGAAATGCGAAAAACATGGAAAATTATGTCGAAAAATGGTCTCGGTTGAATTTTAGAGCAATCAGATCAAAAAATAATATTTTGAAGTAAAAACACAACTTTAGAAAAGTGTGCAACATGTCTGCGTCGCAGACTTGTTGCAGACTTGCACTTAATGGTGATTCCAATATTTTCTATGGAATTAGAAACTCAATCGTAAAAGTTTTGACAAAAATTTCCCATGAAGTGCCCAAGTCTGCAACACGGACTTGGTCTCCTGTAGTGCAAATTTTCAGCTTTTTTCGACGGGCATTCCAGACTTTTCTCTATCCTTCCCAAACTTAACCCACAATCAATATAGATCATTTTAAGTGTAAAAAAGGTTTTTAAATCCATTACTAAGCCTTCTAAATATTCTAACAAAAGACTAGGGCTAAGAAGATGAAAAGAGATGCTAGGAATTCAAATGATTGGAGCTGAAACCTGTGCAATTTAATTGTCTACCTTCATCACAGCTATGTAAAGCCAAATAAAGCATGAAATTGTTCTTCCATGTGCCCCCACTGATGATGATAGAAATATTATGAAAGTATTGAGTCTCCATGCATGTTTTCTTGCAAATTATATATATATATATATATATATTATGTATTTTCATATGTTGATGATCATCATAAACTTGATTTACTGAATAAATATTTTTACTTGAGTTATTTCACAAACCTTACATATTACTTCATAAAAGATTATATGAATGAACATAGAGATTGAGTCTAGAGCCTTGATTAGAGAATGTTGACTGTGATTATGATATGAGTATGATGATAGGTTGATAGAACTTGATAGTCCTGTGAGTCTTAAAATTTGAACTCTAAAGATTGGTATAAATTGAAAGTCCTCCTATGTTATTGTTTAATTCACTCTTGAAAGGTTGATGGGATTGATCTGTCGAATTATTGAAATATTGATTAAATAAAACTGATGAGTTGAAAAGAGTCCATTTAGATACTCACTGATTGTTGATTGGGAATGGATCATTTTATGGGAATTGAGTCTTAGGAGAAGTATCGAGCACAAATTGAGTAAGAGTAAGTCCAACTCAAACTCAATAACTACATCGCCAAATGTAGGGGAGGATTGAAACTGTTAAGTCGGATGTTTCCTCTTGATAGGTCCCTGAAAGAATAGAGGACTTGATTGATTGGATCCATTATGGGCCAATTCATTCTTTACCCTGACAAGTACTGAACGATTGTGGCAACATCAACAAAATTATTGTACGATCAGTGACGCATAAGTGATTGTTGTCGAATAAGAAAAACTCCCAGATAGGTTCTATATTGATAATACTCTAGATTGATTGGATTGGATTGTATTTGTATTGATTGGTCATTGTATACTCTTTATTCTTGCTTTAGATAGAAATTTGACATTCTGATTGAGTTTCATATCTCTTGATTTTAGTTATCAGAGTTGATAGTACTCTACCTTTATACATGTTTCATTCAACCATTTTACATACTCGTACATTTCATGTACTGACATCCATTTGGACTACATCATTTTATGATGTAGATATAGGTACTAGATATCATCAATAGGCACTTCGTTGAGGATCTTCCCCATTTTTCAGCTTATTGGTGAGTCGTCCCTAATCTCGAAGGATACAATATTTATTTCATCTAGCTTTTAGAGTTAGACTTTAGACTTACTTTTTTTTAATCTGAGGTAGTCATGGACCTGTCATTGACACCATTGAACAGTTGATAGAGGCTTCATAGAGTAGAGTTGATTTGTTTGACTGGATATTATTTTGAGCTAGTTCCTTTCATATTAGCCTCATTAACTCAATTTGACCATTTATATATTGATATTGTCCACCTTTTTACTATCTTTAGTCTTCCGTTGATGTGTTAACTATTGATTGAATGAATGTGATGAGTGATGTGCTGCCAAAATATAACACTTTTGATGCTTAAAACTTAGGATTTTATGTATTCTCAAAGCGATGTTAGTAGGTTTGATGCGTTTTTATGTCGAGTTTGCAAGATTTCAGGATTAAGAAGATTTATGGCAAAGTTTGCAGATTTGCAAGTTTTTGGTTATTTATGAAGGAGTTTATGGGCCGTGGTGTATTCCACGAGCCGTAGGTTGATCTCATGAGTCAGATCTAGTGAAGTGCCAAATTTCAGAAGTTGCATCCACGAGTTATCAGACGAGTTGTAGAATTCTTAATGGGATGTATGTGAGTTCATAAGATGAGGATAAGAGAATATGTTGATTGCAAAAGTGTAAGCAGACAAAGTCAGTCATGGATCATAGATTAGATGACAGGTTGTGGATAGGATCGTTCTTGGAGAATCTAAATTTTGAAGGATTTCAATAAAGTTAATAGATGAAACCCCTTATGGGTCATAAGTCATAATATGGTCCGTAGGAAGGTCTTATAAGTTGATAACAATTTCTGAGGATTTAAAGTATGAAGCCCAGGTACGGGCCTGGTTTTCACATATGGCCCGTAACCTTGTCTGTCAAAGTTGTCGAATCTAATTTTTTTTATTTCATTTTGAATTTGTATTTTACTTATTATAAATAGCTTATTAAGATTTTTTAGAAAAGAGAAGGCTGCGAAGAGATGATAGGGAGAGAAAAATACGTGAGTGAACATTGAGAACTCAATACTTAAGATTATTTTGATCTATAACATTGTGATTTCTTGTGACGATTTGAATTGCTTGTTCTTTAATTCATCATTGTAAGTATTTAATTATGCTATTCGATAACATGATTTCTTCATCTACAATGATCATGCATAGTTAAATCCATAAATAGGGTTGTAGGAACCATGAAGAACTAACAAAGTAAAATCCAAAATAATCTATAATTCTTGGAAAGTGTGCTTGTATGTATTAATTATTCCCTTCGATATGAATGCTTTTTAATAGTAGATAATGTTAGAAATTGCCCAAATTATTATCTACTAGATCAAGGTGGTAATGAATGAGAAAAGGGATAGTTAACAAGATTTGATGTGATCCTTCTCGTCTAATCAACCTGAACTGATCACGAGATGGTTGTACTGGGACAAAAGGTAAGGGTTAGTAATGTCTCACTGCAGGGATGGATAAAATCATGTAGTAAAATTTGCCTCTCACTTGGATCAAAGGGTTAGGTGATTAACTTATCGTTCTGCATGCTACACACTAAACATGATTACGATAATTTGGATATACTAAGTTAGGAAACCATGGGAAACACAATACCCTAGTTACTTTTTCCACTGATGTCACAACACTTGCACTTGATCGATTTCTCTAGTTTAGGTTTAATTTTTGCATTTTACAAAGGAAATAGGTAGATTAATTTGTTCTAATTGCTCATAATTGCTCCAAGTCTAACCATATTCCCTATAGGATTCGATCCTAACCTTTGTTAGGTATTATATTTTGATAGTGGTCGCTTCACCTCTAATTGGAGGTGTTGTTTGAGAGACATTAATGAGGCCAAGTGGTTCTCTTGGGGACTAGCAATAGTCTATGAGTATCGGCCACACCAAGGGTACCCTTTTGGGGTGTAACAAACTTGGTATCAAAGCCCAGAATTCAAGTGTCCTATGGAGTCTATGAAGCCATGTCCAGTAGAGTCTTATTTATGGGTGTGTTACACACCATACTTTATAAGTAGGAGACTATAGGACGTTACAAATGGTTACACTTCTTTCACATTCTGATTCGTGCGATAGAGTTAAACTCTATGACAGCTCTCTTCTAATTCGTGTGCTATATGTTTGCAAAACTGTGATCATGTCTCAAAGAAGAGCTGTTAGAGGAAGAGAGCGTCCTGTTAGAAAAAATGCTAACCAATTTGAGCCCCAGAATCAGGATAAACCCATAGGGCCAGTCATCCCTGAATAACCACCACAGGCTGATATCTCAAATACTGAGCTTCGCCAGGCCATCTAGGGTTCGGGAGATCTTAAGGATGAATCTACCTGAGTTCAGTGGGTATACACCTAATGCATATCCTAAGAACTACATTAACGAGCTACAAAAAAGTGTTTCCAGGTAATGCATATGACTGATGTTGATAGGGTTGAGTTGGCTGCCTACCAGCTCAAAAGTGATTCTAGACTGTGGTTTAACCAGTGGAAGAAGGGTATAAGAGAGAGTGTTCTAGTTTTGATTTGGACAGTGTTTGACAAACCTTTCTTGGGGCATTTTTTCCGGAGAGAGTTGAGAGAGGCCAAGGTAAGAGAGTTCTTGAATTTGAAACAAAACTCTATGACGTTGAAGACGTATGGTTTGTAAGACCCCAATCAATAGAAGAATGAAAGTCCAAGAAAAGAGTCATGAATTGTTTTGAAGTGCTAGTTGTTACGAAGGAGTTTATGAGTCATAGGTCGAGGTACGAACGGTATCGTGGTTCGTGAGCAATTCCAGTAGCTTAATTTTGAGGACCAAGTTTGTACAAAAGTTTTTATGGGCTGTATATTATTTCACAATTCATAATTGTTGTTCGTAGAATGAGGGTCAGACTTGATGAAATTAGGGTTCTTAAAAAATTTGATCTATGACTTATCAGACGACTCGTAGAATCTTCTACGAGCCATTAGCCATCTTGTGGATTTTGTGGATCGGAGAACAGTCTCTAAAAGTTAAAAATTGAAAATAGACAAAACCCTTTCTATGACCCACTTAATGGACTACGACCTGTAAATGGGGTCTCGTGGTCCTGTCTGACTAGATTTTTAAAGGGGAAAATTCAACATTTCCTATTAATTACAGCCTAAATTACATCGTTTTACCTCTCAAATGGTCCCTTATCAGCCTTTTCAAACCTAATTCACTTATTCTCCTCCACTCTAAATATTTCTAAGTTCTCAACAATCTCAATCCTCATCCAAGGTTACAAGCAAGAAGACCAAGCTATGATTTCGAGTTTTTTTATCTCCAAATCAAATTTTACTCCACCAAAAATCACATTAAGGTATGAGTGTTTGATTGTGGAAACCCTTCCTCCTCACAAGCCTAACCATCTTCTTCTCCAACTACATAAAATTATTTTATGAACTCTTGCACATGATGTTATTATTATTATTATTATTATGCACTCTATGATGGTCTATTTTATGCATTATATACATGAATTGAGTTTGAATTCTTCAAGTCTTGATTGTTAAGCATGAATACCTATTGAGGGAATATTTCAAGAGTTTATTTATATCTAGTGAAGCTATGCATGATGGGAACTATGGAGGATTGTGAATAGGAGATGGAATTTATGATACCTAAATTGGGCTTTCTACTACAATGTTGGTGGGTTGATTTGAATAACTTCCAAATGAATTGAATTACTTTCCTCATGGCTTATACTCTTTAATTGCATGATTTTAAGTATATGTGCATATACCCACCATGTTTGACTAAATTAACATGACAAAGATTCTTATATTGATGGAACATTATTGCATAAATTGCAAGACAAACATGATATGATAAATTGTGAGCTCTCAAGCATGCATTGAACTCATGAAAGGTTTCTATGATTTGTAAGTAAGATGTTGAGACCTCATGCTATATTCCATCCTCTTGTGAATGAATATTGTCTACAGAAAAGGGTCAAGTATGATAAGTGTTTTACCCTCATTTACAACTAATGCTCACTAGAAGGGGTCAAATATGTTGCATGTCCTATACTCATGTGCTAAGCAATTCCCACTAGAAGGGGTCAAGTTTATGAAATGTTTTACCCTCTAGTATAAGATATATACTCACTTATAGGGGTCAAGTATATGAATGTGTAACGACCTGAAATTTTTTTTAAAACTCCTTATGATTGGTCTTGTATGATGCTATACTGGTCATGGTTGAGCTTTGGTAGCCACGGATTGATTTTAAGTGGCCGAACGCAAAATGGATCATTTGGTGGCCTAGAGAGTCAGTTTAGACAGTAGACTTTGAACTAGAATAACTTTTGATGTGGGTTGAAGCGTATGGACTTATATATATCAAATTGAATCTCTTTGAGTTAGCTTCACAACGCAACTAGTTTCACTTGATTTGGAGTTCGGATGAGAAAGTTATGGCCAAAATAGTGGGACTGCCTGAAATCCGGAAGACATTGGAGATAGGCACTGAAAATGGCCCAAGGCAAGGCCCACGGACCGTGATACTTGGTATGATCCATGTGGGGGTCCGTTCCATGGTCCAGTGAGTTAGGGGTGGCCAGGAACCACCCCAACACATAAGTCATGACTCACTGACCACCCCACGGTCCGTGAGCCTTTGAACGGTCTATCAAGTGGTCCGTCTGGTGGGGCATAACCTTGGACTGAGCTGGGAGTTGATTATTGGGACAAGGGTGGCTCCACGGACCAGTACACGATCCGTGTGAAACTACACGGCCCGTGAATCCCCCCGTCAAGTGGTCCAGAAAGTCCTCCGAGAGTTCGCGTTGAAATTTTGGCTAAGTGTCATTTGATGGTAGGTTGTACGGTCTGTGAGTCACCTTCACGGGCACTGCAGCTCCACCGTGTGACTCTTCTTGGAAATTAAAAGTCCATTTCATTAATGATAATTTTGTAATTTAATAAACCCCTAAGCCCCTTTTAGGTATCCTAAAGTCTTCTAAGCCCCTAAATCAAGGCCTAAACCCTCATTCATCCATTCTAAGCCTCCTCCATTCACTTTGAGAATTCTAAAATCCTCTTGACCTCCATTTAAGAAAGCTTGAAGAACTCGGAGAAGACAACCTTTACTAAGTTTGACTTTGCAATTCCTTTAGTGAAATCAAGGTATGTTGGATTTGATTCAAGGATCCTCTTTCATCCTTGAAGACCCAAGATCCCTAACTCTTTAAATTTTGATTTTAAGCTTTCAATTAAGTTATGGGTTCTTCCATTATTGATGTAGTTTAGTGTTGGGAATTGTG
>JBCEWC010010055.1:0-18064 GCA_038996855.1 Solanum aculeatissimum | reverse complement strand
GTTAAAGTGAAGAGGATTAATTAATACAACCTAACACACCTTCCAAGAATTACACAATATTTGATTTTACCTTGTTAATTCCTCATAGTTAGATATGCATGATCAGTATAAATGCAGGAATTATGAAGTAGAGTAACATAATTGAGTACTTACATAGATGAATCTAAGAATATGAAATCCAACTCTCCAATTAGAATCACAAGATCGAATTAAGAACACAATATTTTTCCATTCACAAAATATGATAAATCACTAAATGTATTCTCTAAAACCTTGTTCAGACTTTGTGACTCCGGTTCTCTGCTTGAAATATAACCTAAAAAACTAGTTGTAATATGTAAAATACAAAATCAAAATGGAATAGAAAAACTGTGTCGGCATGCTCTACGGTAGATTCACGGATCGTGCATCGATCTATGGCTCATATGTCAGGGTTTTGTGGACTGCAACTGGATATTAGGAACTACTTCTACGAGACCTTTCCATAGGTCGTGTAAGTATCTATGGCCCGTGAGGGTTCCGTTTGATGATCTTTCAGAGCTTCTCCACTTTCTGATCCTCAGGCATGACCACACTTCTACGACTCGTGGATTGGTCTATGACTCATCTACTTTCTTTGTAGAGTTTAACTCAGAAATTCATCCCTCACTAGAAATTACTACGAGACCCCATCTACAGCCCGTGAACATTTTCACGACCCATAAAGGGTTCTGTAGATCACCAAAATTTACTGCTTCAGCACACTTTACCCAAATATTATGCCAACACTGAAATCTTGCAAAACAAATACACAAACATATCAAATCGATTAACATCACTTTAAGAACATACAAAATTTCAAGTTTTAAGCATGAAAAGTGTTGCATTTTGGCAGCACATCAATACCCTTAACTTAAAATTATTATTTATCCTCAAGATACGAATTCAATTTATATAAGTAGTACAGAGACACACAGACCTCAACCTATAGCACATATTTTATCAAGCTCAAACACAGACACTCACACCTCTTTTCAAATACATATCAAATAGTTATCTGATAAATCAATACAGACCAATATATCCAAAAGTGCAACTATGATAAGTTATGCAACAATCAATGACTTAGTTAGATATCAACAATGCAATGCAAGTGCCCTCACGAAAAGAAGTCTCATTCCTCACTTCGGATGATATTTTAAAATTCAGTACTTGGGACAATACTACAACACTCATTCTTACAAACGATATTTAAATAATGTGACCAATACCATAGGCTTACCCCTATACTCACGACTAATACCTTCGACTAATTAGACTAGGATCACTTTAGGACTTTTTAGGCTTGTAGCGTAGGCTCAGGAGGCTTTCATGGGGTATTTCAGGAATATGGTGACTAATGGCCCTCCTTGACACTGCATTTTCTACACTTCTGCCCTACCAACCTATCTTTTTCCCTTTCCCTTTTTTCTCCCTTTTCTAATATTTTTATGGTGCTTTGTTCTTATTATGTGTGATGCCTCTATTATTATTTTTTTCTCAAAGTCTTTTCCTTCTTAGCACACTGATTTGGCATATGTTTATATTTGTTTCTGCACCCTTTAGCACATTTTCCTCTATTTTTTCTGTATCACTAGTTCTCCCCTCTTTACATGATTTTCCTATCACCAGCCACCCTCAACTTAGATTTTTGGCATGAGTTGAGGTGCACAATATCCATTCTTAGAACTAGGGCCACTTTTGGTAGCCACCCTCAACTTAAGCTTTTTGCTTTAGTCGAGGTGCACAATCTTCAAGGAAGGACCAGGGCCAAGTTTAGGACTTATCATTTATCAGGGCAGGTTACTTAGGTATTTACAAAGAAAGAGGTCTATGCAAGGCTCAAACAAAAGGATCAAAGGATATACAACATATTTGGTCAGTTATTTTAAGCTAAGTGGACTATTAAGAACAACGGCCTAAGATCCTTTCCTAACTAACTAACCTACAGTCTAAGTTAGAGTAACAGGACAAGTTTTGAATTGAAACACAGTATATGAATCATGCAATTTAAGTTTACTCACCCATGGCACTACATACATGGCAACACAAACTATTTAGATCATGTTTTTATCACAATGTAGCCTAACTTATCAGAATAAGCACTGTCAAACAACTAGTCATGCATGGTCTATCAAGACTAACTAATCAAAAATGTGGTGGATATCAGTTTTTAACAAAAACATAACTATGCCATAGATATAGGTATTATATGTTATTAATACTACCTAAGCATCCTAAACGTTGTGTAAATGGTTATATGGATCCTCTTATGGTAGGCATGAAAATAATCTGCAATTCTGTAGCATTTGGAGCAATCCACTTGAAAGGACAAACTTTGTGTCATCTGGTAGTGGGGGTAACACAATAGCTCCCATAATGTCCACCGCCATAGGGTCAAGCCAATATTGGTTCCATTAATTAGTTGTGGCTTGCAGGCCCTGTGGTGGTGGTGGTTTAGTGGAGGTGGATTGTTAGCTCCATTGTTCTTATTTAGCGCTACATTTACCGCCTCATTTTCAGCATTATTTGCGTTGTCGTGGGTCAGTCTCCTTATTGTCCTATGAATTTCTTGATCAAATAGAGCCAGGGGATTGCCTCGACTTTGAGTGTTGTGCATACACTACACCTGCACACAAAAGCAAAAATAATAAAATATAAAATTAGAGAAATAAGGATTAATCCCCCAAAATTACTTGAATTAACCAAGTCTAGTCGTATTTCCCGATAACGGCGCTAAAATACTTGATGTCGCTCAAGCGACACCTCCTTTTTGAGGTAAATCGGTCGCTATCAAGTAAATAACCTAATCGATATTAGGTTCGATCCCTTAGGGAATATGATAAACTCAAGAATTGATTCAATGTAAGTCAGGATGATTAACCTACTTATCGCCCAAGAAAAAGGAGGTTTTTGTAAAGTAAATTTAACTAAACTAAATTAATGAAGATGATAAGAGATCAGTAGAATAGCTAACTAGGGTAATGTGTTCTCCATGAATCCCTAACTTGGTATTATCGGATAAATGCAACCTTTTTCAGTGTGAAGGTGTATGACAGTAAGCTAGAATTACCTAAACTTTTGATTCAACGAATAGGTAAATTTCATCACAGAACTTGATTTGTCTTCGTGATGTGATATTACTATCCCTTACTTTTTATCCCAGTACAACCTCCCCTTGATCCAGTTCGGTTGATTAGACGAGAACATCTCAATCGAATCCTGTTAATTACTTCTTTTTCTATTTATTACTTCCTTGATCCGACAAGTAACACTAGGCGGGTTCTAACGTAGGCCTCCGTTAAAAATAGTTTAAGTGAAGAGAATTAATTAATACAACCTAACACACCTTCCAAGAATTATACAATATCCAATTTTACCTTATTAGTTCCTCATGGTTCCCACAATCCTAGTTGTGAATTTACCTATGCATGATCAGTATAAATGCAGGAATTATGAAGTAGAGTAATATAATTAAGCACTTACACAGACGAATCTAAGAATATAAAATCCAACTCTCCAATTAGAATCACAAGATCGAATTAAGAACACACAATATTTTCACTCACAAAATATAATAAATCCCTAAGTGTATTCTCTAAAACCTTGTTTAGACTTCATGACTCCTCAAAACATTATGAAAAATAACATAAAAGATTATTTATAATGTGTAAAATACAAAATCTAAACAAAATAAAAAAATTGTGTTGACACACTCTACGAGCAAGTTCACGGCTCGTGTATCAATCTACGACACGTATATTAGGGTTTTGTGGACTGCAATTGGATTCTAAAGACTACTTCTACGAGACCTTTCCACGGGCCATGTAAGATTTTATAGCCCGTGGGGGATTTCGTCTGATGATCTTTCAGAGCTTCTCCACTTTCTGATCCTCCGGTACGACCATACTTCTACGACTCATAGATTGGTTTATGACTCGTTTGCTTCCTTCGTAGAGTTTAACTTAGAAATTCACCCCTCACTGAAAATTGCTATGAGACCCCATCTACGACCCGTGAATATTTCCACGATGCGTAAAGGGTTTCGTGGATTACCAAAATTTACTGCTTCTGCACACTTTGCCAAAACTATGCCAATACTGAAATCCTAAAAAACAAATACACAAACACATCAAATCGACTAACATCGCTTTGAGAACACACAAAATTCTAAGTTTTAAGCATCAAAAGTGTTACATTTCGGCAGCACATCAGCGGTGTCTCCCATGAAGGATGTGATAAGATTTAGGAGAAGGGGTGCACTTAGACTTTAGTTCATTGGGCATTTTGAGATTTTGAAGCGGATCGAAGAGGTAGCCGATAAGTTAGTCTTTCCCCCAACCCTTTCTGATGGTCACCCAGTATTCCACCTCTCTGTGCTTCATCGGTATATCCCAGATTAGTCTCACATGCTCCAGTAGGATTTGATTCAGTTTGACAAGTTAATAGCATTTAAGGAGGAGCCTATGTCCTTCTTAGACATGAAGGTTACGAAGTTTAAGTCAAAGGAGATTTTGTCAGTAAAGGTCCAACGGAGACATCACCTGGTCAAGGAGGCCACTTGGGAGACCAAGTGGGATATGTGGATCCAATATCCTCACCTCTTTGATCCCTCAAGTTCCTTTCTTCATGACTTTCGAGGACGAAAGTTATTTCAGTAGTGGATGTTGTAATGACCTCTAAGGTCATTTTTGTACTTTTATGTGATTTTATCATTTTACCCTTCCTCGTAGCTTTTTTATGGTACTTGTGTGGTATCGAGATGGATGGAATATTTCTCAAGGTGGTTGGGTGAGTTTGGTGCAAGTTTTTCTCTTTTAGGAGTGTTGAGTGAAAAAGGGTTGACTTTAGTCAACATTCAAATATTTGAGTGTTTATGAAAATTCTAACAGTTTTATTAGCTCCGGAAGGTCCATTTTGATCTAGAAAGAAGGTTGATTTGGGTTTCAGAGCTTTTGTTTTGAACTTATGCAATTATGTGTTTTAACTTTAAAGATTTGGACAAATTTAACTTCAGGAAACATTTTGGGTAAACACGCTTGGATAAAAATTTCATCAGTACGGTTAGCTCCAAAATATTAAGTTTTTTCTAGAATGATCTTTTGTTTAATTTTTCAAGGTGCTCAGAATGAGTTTTTGGCCCTTAGGTATTTTATAAGTTTTTTTATTGAATTAGTGTTCACTTTAGTTAACATTTTGATGAGACGACCTCTGTTGGTAAATTCGTCAACTTCGTTGTGTTTGGAATATCATTTTCAATTGGGTACCATAGTCTGTTTGCATTGATGAAATTTTGAATGAATTCCTAACATTTATCGGATGAAATTCCAATCTCTAGAAGCTCAACACCAGTTGGACTACTAGTGCAGGTACCCCTGTTCTTTGTGTTCGGAGGCCACAATTGCAAAGGTTTAAGAACTTGACCCTCACATCGTGGACTCCAAGCTGCATTCGCGAAGGTATGAGAGGCCTAGCTATTGAGATCATGAATTTGTTTGCCATGATTGCGATGCATTATTCGTCTTGTACTCTGCGATCATTGTCTGACCTCCACAATTGTAAAGTACTAACTTACAGTGTACAGTGAAATAAACACCTCTTCCAGTAGTTAAAGTCCCACTTTGGGACTTAGAAAAATTGAGATTTTGAGAGCATTTCTTGTTCATTCTTGGTGATTCTTATTGGGGTGAGTTGAAAATTCGTGCGGGGACATTTTAGTGACTTTTATTCTCCTAAATTCTTATAAGTTTTGCTCAATTTTGCCCCTTTTCTTTCATTTTCAATGTTGTAGGGCTTGAATTTTGGTAGGTTGATTTAGGCCTTTTCAATGCTCGATTTGTGCCCATTTTGGGGGCACAAGTTTCTTGAACTATTTGAGACCTAGTGACAGAGTTAATTTTTTATTTCATGTGCGGGTTCCAATGTTGAATTTTTAATTCAAATTTAATTATGGCAATATGGGTATCATTAGCTTTATTTTGACATGGTTTTTGATAATTTGATAGAGTGGCAACGTCCGAAGGCGATTCAAAAAGAAAAAGCTCCAATTTAGTAATTCGAGTGCGATTTTGACTTTGCGGTAGATTACGGTCTTTCTTTTTAGTTTTGACTCAATTTGATTTTATAAAATTTGAGTAGTATTGTGTGCTTAGGATGAGATTTGATATAATTTAGTTATTTGTGATTTTTTTTTTGAGAACTAGGTAGCCTTACTAGGAGATTAATGTAATTTTAGGCCGAGAAAACCTTAGTTTAGGTGAATCCTTGATGTTTGAATCGTATAGAATCCTTAGAAATCAATTTTTTAAGTGGTATAAACTTAGGCCAATGTGTGTCGGGTTGCTGAATTGTTTTTGCCATAATGGTGTATTCACTTGTTGAGTTTTGGTGAAAATCTTTCATTCTTGTAAATTCACAATACTGTTGGAGATCCTCGTCTTGAATGTGCAATTTGGGAAAACTTGATTGAAATGGTGATAAATGAGATGTAAATGATGGAAGGTTAAATTTTAGAATTATGGAACTATTCGATAATTATAAAACAAATTGAGTTATGGATGAGACTTAGCATGCATTGTCAAATCTTTGATCTATATATTATTGATAAGCTCAAGGTATACTTCTGGATGGCTCGTAGACATATTCTGGGTTACTTTACTAATAACTGAAAAGTTCGAGGTATGATTTTGAATGACATGTGAATGTATTTTTTAAGTTCTTTATTTTATTGTTGATGAGCTCGAGATTTATTACGGGTGACTCGTGACTCTTTTTGGGTTCTATTACTTTCATCAATCATACCAATATGGATATGTTTGTGCATTTTGCTTGTGATGTGATGATGTCTCTTATTGTGCCTGTGTTACTTGATTATATTTGTGTGGGTTATTAATGGATTTCCTTGCACCTCAATGTTTACCTTTCTATCTATTTCTTGAGTTGACTATTATTTAGTTGTATCATCATGATGCTTTTATTATATTTTATCTTTGTGAGCTCCGTCAGCCTGTGATGCCTACTGAGTATCCTGTGTTTTTGGTACTCATACAGCGCTTTTGCATCTCTTTTGATACAACTCTTAGTTCGAGCCACTTCCAGCGCGCACCTAATCATCTGTAGCGGCTCCAGATCTAGATAGTGGTGAGTTCCCTGCGTCCAGAGACTTACCGCCTTCCTTCCTTTTTGCTGATTGTATTTTGTATTTTGAACAGTCAAATTTTTGTATTGTATATATATATATATATATAGCATTTTTACTAAGTAGCTCTTGTTTTTTATGATGTCAGGTCTGGGTGGTTGTCTAGTGTTGATTTGTCTTTAGATTACTATTTGGCATTTAGTATATTTTGTATCACATTACATATCTATGCTTTGACCCAATTTTTTTGGTTATATTCCCATTTCCGCTTATTATTATCTTTTTATTTATTTGTTGTGAATAAATTATCTTCTGCAAAATTCTTAAATTTTGGGTTTGACTTGCCTACTGGGGGATTTTGGTAGGCATCACCATGGCCTGGATTCGGATCGTGACATAAGGGTGATGTGATAACAAACTATAATGTTGCAGGTGTTCATCAAGGTGATCATAAATCTATATAATTGGAGTGCAAGAATAATATTTCATGAAACTGCAACATTTTCTTTGACATTCATTACATATTGCATTCTCTTGTCGAATAAGATGACTGCAAACTTCTTCCAAATATAGTACAAAGCAAATAATTTGTTGCTCTAGAACTCCGACATCATCCTTTTCTTTCTAAGCTTTAACCTCCAAATCAGTTTGCTGCAGAAACAAAGAACAGTGGGCCAGCAGTACTTGGAATGTTAACTAGTATCAGTAGACTTCCATTCTTTTTTTAAGGTGAATTCCATGGTCACATAACTATCATTTTTTTTTAAAAAGTTATTTAACTATCTTTTTTCACACAAAACACTAAACTTTGAGTATACTCACAGAAAAATTACACCACCAAAAAATCCTAACTTTTCTATGGATTAATCGTGCTAAACATAAGATTATTTGTTGAAACTAAAACTCCACTATTTGAAAAGAAGAACGAATACTTGTTTGGAACAACTTCGACTTGCTAAAATGACTAGTGATGACGAGAACAAGAGACGGGAGAAAGGTTGCAGTAGGGAAGGCGAGCAGCAACACGAAGAGTGTTGCAGATGAAGTCATGATCCAGCGATTGGAGGGCAGCACAACAGTCTGTGCTAGGAGTCGTATTCAACGCTCCTGGCAATACAAATGGAGCACACACGTTCAGGTTCCCAAGTGATGCCAAGCATGTCTATCCCTGAGATTCAATCACTTGACTTTGCAGAACTAAAAGTTATAAGGATACTCAAGAGCACTAGGGAAACAATAAATTTCAGGGTTGCCATATTAATATGGTTTAGACTTGGAGTTGTTTATTCTTGTTAATTAGGATTCTGTATATTTAGGCAAAAATGCGGGATATATGAAGAACGACCTATCTGCATGAAGGACCTAATTCAATGTTTTGTGGCACTCATCTTAGGGATGACAATGGGAGGGGGAGGGGGGAGGGGGGAGGGGGGTATGGGGCCGGTTTAGAGCTATGAAGGGTGGAGTAGGTTTAAAGTTATGTGGAGCGGGTTGAAGTAACTGTTTTTAAAATTAATGTGGGACGGGTTGGAGGTTTAAAGAATCAAATAACAATTCAAAGAAAATTAAATCTTTGTAATTAGTAAAAATCAAAGATATAAACTCCCTATTTTAAACATTGGCTTTAATTTTATTATTTTTCTAAAATTTAAATTAGATATGTCTGGTAAATTGTTAGTTGTTGAAATGTTAATTAGAGGCTTTTAATTAACGATTAAGAAAGAATTGTTGAAATGTTAACTAAAAATAGTTAATTAGTTGTTGAGATGTTAATTAGCGAAAAATTTTAAAAAAATTATGAATTTTTATTTTTCATATTAAATTCAATTGAAAAATAAAACGAACTTAAAAATTTAAACGGTGCGAGATTATGCAAGCGGGGCAATTTAAAAAATTTGTGGATTGAACTCAACCCAGCCCACCCCGCCCCGCCCCCATTGCCGCCCGTACTTATCTTGATTGTGTTTAATTTGTCCTGCTATTTATAGTTAGACCATGACATAGTATCAATTGGTCCGATAAGGTTATTACACAGGGAACTCATTTTCCCTGAAATTTTGACCTAAATAATACAAAAGTAAAACAAATTAACCTAAG
Source organism: Solanum aculeatissimum (assembly GCA_038996855.1). NCBI lineage: Eukaryota > Viridiplantae > Streptophyta > Magnoliopsida > Solanales > Solanaceae > Solanum > Solanum aculeatissimum. Next base: position 8,811 of record JBCEWC010010055.1, on the reverse strand, counting down.
TGTTACAAAAGATAAAAAGTTGCCTAAAGTACAAACGTATTTTTCAGTGACAACTTATTGAATATTTATAGATTTGAAGTTTAAAATAGGCTTCTCTGGTGATGAAAACATCCATCTCTAGAGATCAGACAAAATTTGCACAGAACTCACGACTTCATTGGGATTGCTCAAGAATCACTAAACCCTAGAGTTTACAATTTGCAAGAAATAGTTCAACTACTAATAAAACTACAATTTAACAAGTAAAAGAATACAATAAAGAGAGGATGAACAAAACACAGAAGGGGACTTTTAAGAGCAGAAAATAGAAAGATTACAAATGATGGTTTAAGTAGTTTGGGATCCTTGAGTAGCTGGAGCTGTCAAGTATGTCTTTACTGCAAAGAAAAGCTTCTCCCTCTCCAATGGTCCATCTTCATGATCAACAATTTGACTGTCCCAGTTCAATCCATCCGCTATCCTTTTCACCTTGATCAATATATCTACGTCATCTCTGATAATAACACTTCCCTCTGGCCTTAAAATCCTATCCAATTCTAGCATAATATCCTCCATTTCACATCTGTTAAACAATCACCAGAAACATTTTTGAGACTTCCATCTTCAAGAAGGTAAAATAAGGTGATCATTGGAGATCATAATTTTACCTGTTTTCATAGAGGGTAAATACGGAATCAGCATGAATGAGATCATATGTTCTTGGGTATGTTGACATAGACTCGCACCTATAGAGAAGTTAATATTAATCACAAAAGCAAAACTACTAGGGGTAGATCAAGAATTTAGACAATATGGGTTCTGATTGAGAGCGTGTGTGCTGAAATGTACATCTAACTCTGTCAATACTAGTTTTTCGCGCACATCAATATAATCGACCAAAAATCATAGTAATTACCAGTTCTGGTATGTTCCGATTAGTCCTCGTTCATAAATGACACCAAGTGTATTGACCTTAGCCTCAACAGGAACTATATTCATCACCCAAACAGGATCATTGATCAAATTTGCAGCGAAGCCACCTAGGAATGCATTCATATCTAAGATATTTCTGTATCGCCCTGGCTGGCCGAGCTGGTTATTCACGGACTTGTAATAAGAAACTCTTCTTTTCCATAGCTCTGAATCCTTCTGGAAAACTTCTTCTGTAACACCATCTACTGTTCCCCTGCTTATCCTCGGTGGCATTGCGTGTAATCTTTTAGGCCATTTTTCCAATTGTCCACCGGCCACCTCTTCTTCAATTGCAACTTCTGGCAAGGGAGTTAAGCAAGTCTCAATCTTTGTATACCTGCAAACATAAAATCAACACGAAGTAATCAATACTAACAGAGAATTCAGAATGTAGGATAATACTGTGTGATGATAAATCAAAGGAGCCCGAACCAGGCTTTATCAGGATCTTGGGCAGGGCACATTGGTGGATTTTTTGTTCTCTTTCGAAATTCTGTACATTTCATATGATTGTATGGCTTCTGCCATATTGCAATATCATCCTTCTCAACAAACTTTTTCCAGCAGAGTCTCTTAGCAACTCGCTCGATTTTATTTTGTTCAGCATTTAAGTCTTCCCTGGTTCTTTCCCAGCCTTTCCAATGTCTTCTCCAGTGGATCGGCGGACCAGAGAGGATCCAAAATCCACCAGGTCTAAGGACTCTATCAACTTCAATTAAATACGTGCCATCATATTCACCCCAGGGAATTAGACAACGAGAGCAATGCGCCATGTCAAAAGCTCTAGAGGGATAAGGAAGCCTCTTGGAGGCAATAACTCCAATTAGAGCAGGTACTCCTCGCTCCAAAGCGAATTGAACCTGTGCTTCATGTGAATCCCTAGGTGCAAATGACATGGCTATGATATTTCTTGACAAAAGATAAGCTCCCCAACTCGCGACCTGCATATATTTTTAATGTTTCAATACGTTTCTATCAATACGTTGCTAATACGAATTCTTAGTTACTTTCTAGCAGTCCATTGGACACCCAATAGAGAACATATTATCTTGTTCAACATCCTTCCCTTTGCTTAATGCAGCAAATTAACTTTCTATGGTAAAAATAGAAGTTTTCAGATTCTTTATGTAACAGAATTGTAGTAAAAATTGTGTAATTAACAGCTGAAAGATTCACCGAAGAAAACGAGATATCATGCATGGAGTGTCAGGTGTAGAATGAAGGAGTTCAGTGCAGAAAAAAAAGGCTGTTTGATTCCTCGTGGACAAAAGAGCTTTTCTCTTGATTCTAATTACACCTCACTGGCCTATTTCTAATCCAATCTAAGCGAGGAACACCGCTTTCCTAATTATTCCTCCCTCATCAACTTCCGTACATCTCAATTAATATCATGGAATACTTGGACTAGGACAGATAAGAGAAAACAAAATAATGGCCAATAAAAAGGATTCTCCTTTAAAGTTCATTTTATTGAGCATAAAACCAGGCAAGAGTCTAATTACTTACTGAATCACTTGACCTGTGCTAAGATTTTAACCTAGACCTCACAGCGCTTGACCATTTCATTGCTCATTAACTCACATCGGTGCTGGGTGCAAATTTGTCCCACCCAGTTATGACACATAGAGACCCAAAATAAACGAAATTAGTACCTGTTCGCTTTTGATGAGCTATTATAGTATCACTATCATGGAGTTATTAATTGACATCTGTGACAAAATTTCTCTTATTAAAGTTGATTTTTTCCCAAGAAAGTAGGGAATTCTTTTTTCTTTCTTTCTTTTTATTTTTTGCGTGCGTGTCTGGGGTGGGGTAAAAAAATCAAGAAATGCGATAGCGCAAAAGCGAGTATCAAGATTCAAAAAGAAAATGGAAGTAAAACAGAGAATATTTTGAAGAAGGAAGGTAAAAATTACCCCACAGCCAGTATCAATGGCGGTTCTAATGGAGCCATCTTTAAGATTGATCAATCTTCCAATGTCATCAATGTAAGCATCAGCACCATTAGGGAACATAGTCCCACCACCAGGAAATCTGAATCTATCACCTTCATATCGAATCCAATTTTGAACAGCTTTTTCTACTGTCAATTCTTTATGTGGAACATTAGCATACCATGCAACATCCCTACTAACAGGCCATTTAAATGGATTCTTGTATCCGTAAGGCGCAGGTATACGGCATTTCAAAACTTCATTCTTTTCAGGGCAATGCCTCTCTCTGTATATTAATCTTTTTCTGCTGAATTTCAATGATCTTTCAGGGTCTTCACATGGGGTATACTCACTGTACTTAATATCACAAAGTGGGTAAATCTTGACGGCGTCATCAGGTACAGTAACAGCTCCGCCATCACCGTCTTCGTCGGCGGAGTGATGGGTGGTGAAGTCTAGTTTCTGGGTGGTGGTTCTTGAAGATGGAGAAGTTGTGGAGGTGTTTTTAGAAGGGAAACATGGGAGTGAATTGGTGGTGATGACGACACTGCTACCGGAGCCGGTGGTGCTGCTTTGCCATAAACCGGTGAAGTAAAAAGCAGAGCAGAGGAAAGTGATGGCAATTAATGAATAAAGATTGGGCCTTTTCAAAGGTAAAGAAGAATGGTGGGAAATTGGAATGGGTTTGGAGGTTGGAGTATAGTAAGGGGTTGGGTTAGAACCCGCCATGAATAGAGAAATTGGTGTTTCCTACTCTGCTTTGAAGGGTGAATTATTGTTTTGGGGAAGGTGTTTAGAGAAGAAAGTCTAAGACAGGGGGTGGCCATGGACAGCGGCTGAATTATGATTTTTAAAGAGGTTAAAAATTTGAAAAGTAGAAATTTGATATTTATTATATTAAAATAATTTTAATTTTAATTTTAATTTTAATTATAATTATAACCTGGCTCTGCTCCTAACGAGGAAGTTTGAGAAAAAAATTATTATTTTCTTATAAAATAAAAGTTCAGATTGTTGTCAAACTATTAAGATACCTAATTTGGGGGGAGGATTAGAGATTTGAGAAGGGTTGGATAAAAAATAGGTGAGTTATCAAGTTGGGTTTAGGGGGATGTGATGGGAGTAGTTTACAATGTGCATGGTTTGTAGATACTGTTAGTTTTAATTAATGCAATAGTAAATTAACTACTAGTTGGGCATGTGAGAATGTGCTAGTTTTACAATGTGCAAATTTAGAAGAATATTAATTCAATCTCCGTCTCATATTATATGGGTATTTTTTTATAAATATTTATCACATATTATATGGCACTTACTAAATTAGGATAGAATTAGTTATTTTTTTCCCTCTTTATCCCACCATTAATTAGTATATTAATAATTTTTTCTAACTAAATTTAATGTACATTGATATAAATAAAGGGTAAAATAGTAAAGTTCACTAGTACATTAATAATTTTTTAATAACCATGTAAAATGGAAAGTGTTCTTATAATATGGGACAGAGGGAGTATTATTATCATATTATATTTGTTAATTGATATCCATAGAGAGTATTTTAATTGTAGAGAGTATTTTAATTGTTTGGTTGATTTCAAAATGAAAAATAAGAACGAGAAAAGAAAGATTTACAAATATATTTTTGATGTATTTTCTTTTACATGATTACATGTAAGAGAATTTTAAATTTGATGATTAGAATTTCTTGGGTATATCTCAATGAAGTAGTGATTAAAAATCGAATATGAAAGATTTAATTAATTTCAATCTAAGTTTTGTAATAGAAGTTCATAGGAAACGCTATTCAATATTTATGTAAGTTTATGTAATTTTGTATAACAGTGTGAACGTATGTATTATATAGTATAGGATGTATTAGGAAAAATTTACAAGTTTATATATTTTAAGACTTATATTAATATTAAATTTATTATTTATCAAAATATTATTTAAATTATAAAAGTAAATAATCTCTTTAAGATTTGATAGACGTCTTAAATGAGTATTAATGAACATTTTCCTTTTATAATATGTGTCGAATTTAATGTCAAATAATAATTTATGATAAAAATAAAATTCTTTTATTTTCTTTAAAAAAAAATTCATCCTTTCACTTCCTAAGAAGACCCTTCTTCAAACAGACTCTCTCAAATTTTGGTGAAGATTTTTTTCTTCCATTTTTTTTTCTCATCTTAAAAAAAAATGTTTTGTTTAAAGATTATTGTTGTCGTTTTAAATTTATTCACTTTTTTTCTTTCAATTTTTCATTTAAAGGGTTAAAAATGTTCTTAATTTATTTTTCAAAATTTCATTGCAGTGTATAATCTATAATGGAAAGAATTCTTGTTAGGAAGAGTCCCAAGTTAAAAACCACAACAATGCAGTGACTATTTTTTGTGGTTTCATCTCACCCAAAATTTGCACTTTTTTTTTTTTTTTACGTTTTTTAGTGTTACAAATTATATGAACATATTATGGTTTGTGACTTGAACTGATTTATGGTAATCAGAATGATTTTTGTTTTGGAATATGCAAAATTAATTATGTGATGTTGTCCATTTTTTAAGTTTGGTGTAATGTTGATTTTTTTATGTTTTTTTTCTTGATACTTTCGTTATCCAGTTTTTTTTTAAAATTGGTATCATTTAAAATTTCATGCATAAATAAATTATAGATATACAGTTTGTTTTTTGGCCTGATTTTGGTGGTATTATGATTTTTTTATATTAGTCCTATTAAATATTTTTGGTATATAAAATGTATATATGTTGTTATAATCTAAGTTTTTATATAAACCGTTTAAAAGTCGGACAATGTTGAGAATTTATTTTGTGTAATTATTGGTTCTGAATAACAATAATACTTGATAATTTGAAATACTTATTCTTTGTATAAGTTAAAAGACAAGAGTATTTTAATCGGTGATATAACATTGGTATTAAATGTGATAAAATGGAATGATGTTGGATGTTGAAAAATATAATGGCAATAATTAAGGTATTAAATATGGTAAAATTGTACTAGATGATGTTTAATCTTAACTCCTCTTGTAAATATAAGATAGTATAGATTTATAGAAAATTGAAATTGTTTAAAAACTAATGGATAAATTAAGTGTTGTTGTACAGTTTTGATTTTTGGTATTATTTTGGTGAGTTTCTTAATTTTTTTTATATTAGTTGATAGTTGATAAGACATTTGGTTGATTATTATTTTTTACAATATATTTTTTTGTGTATGAAATATATATATATTGATATATTCTAAGTGTTTGCATGAACCATTTAAAAGTCAGAAAAAGATGAAAATTTGTTTGGTATGTTGATTGGTTCAGAATAACCATAAAAATTGTAACTTATAAATATAAAAAATTGATTTGAAAATTAGTATTGTATTTGGTGGTGTGATGATTTTTTTTTTTTTGTATTAGATTATACGATAACTAGTTGGTGTATGGATTGAGATAAGTCAAAATTTTAAACAAAATTCAGCTAAAATTAAAAATTAAACATGAGCATGAAAACATTAATAAAATATTATAAAATTTTCATAACTTAGTTATTCAAACTAATGTATACGCAGAAATAACTTTAAGAAAATAATCACATCAAAATACAAAAAAAAAACATCCACAACAAATAATACATCAACACCTGCATAAAAAACACATTCACAATAGTAACAAAAAAACATAAAAAATACGATGCCTTAATTAATGACTTTAATTTGGAAAAATATGTTGCCTTAATTATTGAAATTTTACAATCTACATTAATGACGTTTTAAAATTTTATCTCCTAACCAATTTGATAGAATATGACTTTTTTTATTAGGATTTCCTACCATTAATTGTACAACTGCCTTAATTAAGTTCATGCTAATTAATATTATCTCTTTTGCAAAAAATAATCGATATCCTAGTGTAAATATGAAAAAATTGATAAGATCATATAATTTAGATTCTTAAAATGTATAATTACGTTTTTTGTCCTACTTATAATATAACGTTAATATATCATTTTACTAGGAAATATTTAATACTATATAATATTGTATATCATGTGTGCAAATATTATATAAATACTATTGCAGGAAAAAAAGTTGACTATATTGACGTAAAATAAAAATTAATATTACTCTAAATGCCCTTAAAAAATTCAAACAGTAAATAAAATAGTTATTCCCTATTTTTCTTAAATCATTAATTAATTATATTTTAAAAATTAGGAATAGCTAAAATATACGATCAGATTCTAAGATATCCTTAAATTATTTGTCATTGGACAATATCCGGAAAAATAGCAAAACAATATAATATTTTCTTTTATATTTTTTATTTTTCAATTACTTCTTAAAAAAATATTATTCATCATTATTAATATTTTAAAAGACGTTATAAAATATATATTTTGTTAGATGTTATAATAATCACAAGAAGTTGTAATGCAATTACGTTTATCAAGTAATTTTTGGGGATTGCCATGATTTAGAAGAGGTCCACTATCTAAAAATTGGAGATTTCTACAACAAAAGGAGTTGAGTGATTTCCTTGATACAGAAATGGAGTTTTCTTTCTCTTTTGTCTTCATTTTTTAGCTTTGCAGGTGATAATGAAAATAGCAAATTACCCTTTGTTAGAGTAACAATTTAGTACTTTGTTTAGCATCCGTTTGTCAAAAACACATATCACTTAATTAAATAAAGAAATTCTCCAATAAAATTGCTTCAACATAGTTGAAAATCAGGGCAATTAAAATAGAAAAAATGAAATAACATAAGGTTTTAAAATGTTGTTTTTCCATTAACATATAGAGGGATTTAGAAGTGTTTGGGGGCGGTTTTGACTCATCCGGCCCCATTCATCATCGTTTAGGTAAAGTGAGATATTCTTGTTAAATATTATGTAAGTTTCGGCAGATTTGCTTCTGCATTTTTGTCTTAAAGTGACAGTATAACATGGTTCTACTCATTAACAGCTAGGCGCTAGCTAGCATTAATTGGGTAATCTTGATGAGTTTAAGTTGTACATCACAATTTTATAATTTTTATTTTTATGAGTTTAAGTTGTATGCTCGAATTGTATAGCTTTTTTTACAATCAACTTGCTTATTAATTAAGTAATTACATATAAATCTATATCTATAATATATTAAAAGTATAAAACTCCTTAGAAATGTTGATTGAATATTTTGCTCTTCATTAAAAAATTTTGCTTTAGACAAAACTGTCTTTTCACATTTTGTTCAATTACCATACTATTATTTTAGTTTTATTAAATATTAACTACAATAAATTTATTTAATAAAAATCAAATTGGAAAGATTAAATTTCTCTATAAAGGATTTTTTTTTAAATTAAAATAGACTACATCTAAAAAAATCAATAAATTTTTAAAATAACAGGCAAAAAAGAATTTTTTTAAAAAGCTTAACCCAACCCGACCTCGAACCCGACCCAACCCGACCTCTAACCCGACCCAACCCGACCTCGAACCTACCCCGAACCCGACCCAACCCGACCCCGAACTCAACCTCGAACCCGACCTCGAACCCGACCCAACCCGACCTCAAACCTGACCCAACCCGACCTCGAACCCGACCACCAACCCGAACTCAAACCTGACCCAACCCGACCTCGAACCCGACTACCAACCCGACCTCGAACCCAACCCAACCAGGCCACCAACCCAACCTCGAACCCAATCCGACCTCAATAGAATGAATCACTTCAAAAAAAATTTCTTTATTATTTGAAGAACTTTTGTGCTATGGCATGACCGAGTAGGTCATCCTAGATCAATAATGATGAGACGAATTCTTGAAAATTCCACTGGTCATCCATTAAAGAACTTAAAGATTCTTGCGAATGATGAATTTTCATGTGCTGCTTGTTACAAAGGTAAATTAATTACCAGACCATCGACCCT